>JASDQU010260635.1:0-15665 GCA_032191745.1 Picea mariana
ATTCCTGAAAATGTAAAATCAGAGAAAATAAATCAGGAATATTGGTTGCAACTGCAACAAGAAGACTGAACAACATATACATCTTAGACATGAAGAAGAGAGAGAAGAAAGAAGCCACACAAAAGGATTCTAAGGAAGAAAAAGTTGCAAAGACCAAAAATATGGATGAAGTATTATTGAGTGCCACATGTTCAGGGGGAGCAACCCCAAAGAAGAGAGTTACATTTTTCCATTAAACTCAGGGGGAGAAGCCCTAACCTTTTCCATTGATATCAAAGGGGGAGAGAAATTGGGATCATGATGATAGGGGGAGCATGAGTGTTTCCATCAATGACAAAGGGGGAGATTGTTGAAAGATTGGTTGTTGTCATTGATGTCAACCCTAGTCATGGGTTTTGGACCACAAGATTGATAAAGGTATTTGGACATGAAGGAGAATGCACATGCATATACAACACCCATGAATGGATAGTATAAATCATGTTGTTTCTGGTGTTATGTGGCATGTCATGTGGATCCTCATGGTTGAGGAGAAATGAATTTTTGAAGATGGCAAAGTGAATTGAAGAAGGAAGTACAAGTAGGCCCTGAAGATAATTAAAGAAAAGAATTACAAAATAAGAAAGTGTCAAGTCGTCCCTAATGTTAAAATGAAGTGACATGAATGGTATAAATAAACATCATTAGACATTCATTTTGGTACAAGTCGAATTTTAGAGGAAATACGAAGAAAAGAAGGCCGAATTTTAAGGGAGGATGAAGTCTTTTGGTGATGTGTTCTAAGGTATGTTATTTTCAGGTCATCTTACCATTTTTTATATAACTTTTTTCTAGAAAGATTCAGATAGTTAAATCGCTATGGTATTGAGAAGACATTTCAAGGTACCTTTGGTAAAAAGTTCATCTCTTTATTCTCTATAATTATGGAGATACACTCTATGGAAGATAGGGTTTGTGACCAGTCCTGAAGCTAGTCAATAAACATGTGTTTCGGGTAAAATAGTCATAAATTATTCATTGAGAATATAAATGAAGTGGGAAAAATTTCATTGGAAATAGTACAAAATGTAGTTTCTTGTGTGTGAGTTTCAGAATCAGATGTTAATTATTGAGCGTGGGGCATTCTGTGCAAGTTCACTATCTTGAATAGAACGGAATTGAATAAAGTCTACCATTCTTTCTATATCCTCTTTTTGGGGAGGATTCAAGGAGTGAAAATTGGAGGAGTTTCAGAGAATACACTAAGTAATATTATCTACAGGATCAGAGTACTCCAAGAATTGAAGAATTGCATAAATTGAAGAAGTCTTAGGAAGCATTATGAAGTTCTATGTAATGATTGGTTGATGGTGATGATTTAATGTAAAGTTTTATTATCTCTCATATATTCTTGGGTGGAAGGAAGGAGCAAGGATGGAGATTTCAACTCTCTCTTTATATTGGAGGATTGTATCTTCCTCTTGGAGGTTTATCCCTCCCTTTACATTTGGAATCTGTAGCTACCTTTGGAAGTCATTACTTCCTTTGAACAATAACAGTTGATTATTTCTCATATATTGTGCATGGTGTATTATGGTGTATTGGTGTAACTCTTATAACATTCTTCATTGCTCATTGGATATAGTTGAATGGTTTAAGTATAAGTTGAAAAAGGTTTTAAATTGTACTTGATATTGATTCACACAACTCTCAGTATCAACAATTCTTTCTCTTAACAACAAAGCAAACTCACTTTCAAAGGAATTGAGATATCTAAGTTGACCATCTCTAGGAGGAGGTTTTACTTCAGTAGAAATTGATTTGTAAACTTTCATAAATCTAGTTGAATAGTCTTGTTGTGTTTCATCAGGTGACCTTCTCATTTTGTTGTATTGAGTTAACAACTGAAGGCGGTTTTTCTTGTCACCCCACTTTGCAAGAAATCTTGTTTCAAAGGATGAAAAATATGTGATACTTGTTGTTGGGAGAGCTCTGAAACATTTTCTAACTTCACCTGTGAGACTTTATGCAAACAATCTTTTTTTTTTCATCTTCATAATCTACTTATTCTAGGTCCACAAAATCATTGAACCAATCCCTCAACTTAATCCTTTGATTATAGTCCCAGGGTAAATCATGTAACTGAGAAGGTAGAACAAGGGGGGGAAATCTAGCTTCCATATCTACATGAATAACTTGAACTGGTTGATTATTCTGAGTAGGAATCACAACGGTTCTAATAAAGGAAGCTGAAATTAAATCTTGGAACCTCTTCTCATTAAAGATGATTTAATTCAAAATGGATTCAAATCTAGTTCTGAACAGATTTTTCTCAAATTTCAAATCAAAATCAAGGTCTTCAATGTTTTTTACTGCATCTTTGGGTAAAGATAGATTTTGTCTAGACAAAAAATTGGGCTTACTGGCCTTTCTTTTCTCTTGTGTACAATTTTCTCAGGATCAGACACAGGGATTATTGCTTTTGGGTATTGATTTCTTCTGGTATGAATTTTCTTCGAAGCCAGGATTTCTTTCTCAAACTACTTTATGCTACTGGTCTCTTTATAATGGAGTTTCTAGGGTAAAATTAGTTTCATCCAATAAGGTGTTTGATTCACTATCACCCTCAGGAATCAAATCTAAACCTTTGGGTTGTTCTTCTCCTAGGGGAAATCTTTAGTTTTGTCCCCGACAACGACGCCAAAATGTTACCACTATGTAAATTTGTTCGGATGATTAAACAAACGACAGAGGTAACCTACAAACCAATTTAGAGCTGGGTAATATCCTTCTCATCTCAGAGAGGGATCTCTCCTTTCACTTAGTATTTAATAGATGAGTTTTCTTTAACAATTAAATGGCTAGGTTTTGTTGCTTTTAAGGGTTTTTTTAAATTTTGCTGGCAAGGAAGGGGAGGGACACTTAGGGCTATGGATTCAAACTTCTAAAAAGGAATGGGAAGCACTAACTGGTCGATATAACTCTCCAAAAGATAAAGGACAAATGAGGTGATGAATCTAAGTTATAAATTGTAATTTGCAGAGTGTAAGGAGAAAGGAAAAACATATAACTGCATCAGAGCATTAAATAAAATGAATTTTGACTTAGTTAGGAAGAAGTTAACACAGTTTAAATTGCTTAAGATGAGAGCATCACAAGATGAATTTTGGGCCTTTAACTATCCAATTAAAAAAAAAGATATTGAAAATTAAATCAAGATCACATGAAATACATAAGAAGAAAGAAGACGAAACTCAGACCACCACCATTAGAATCTTTTAATGGAAAATTCAAGACATTTGCATGTGCGTTCTATTCAGCTTCGGAAAATTACATTCAAGTTCCAAATAGCTAAGATCGTTCCCTTCCACTTCTACCAACAACTAATACATTCGAAACTCCTTATTTATACAAGCTGAGTTCCTTCGCTTTGAAATCAATTAAAATGATTACAGATAAAAGTTGTAGTTTTGAAACCAATTACAATGATTAGCAAGAGAACGTTTTTGTTTTGAAACTGATTACAATGATCAACAAGAAAACGTTTCTTGTTATGAATTATGGCTCCTCTGGTGCTTCAGTCCCTTTCTTTGCCACTTGTTTTTCTTTGGTCTTCTGCATGATCTTCCATATTAAGGGACATCTAGATATCATCTACTGGGCCCTGGAAAAATACATTTTGTCTTACCCAACCTGATTATTTCATTCGATTGCAGGTCAGAAGAAATATCATAATATGTCATTTGCTTTATCAGAATCTCCAGGTCAATGCAGAAAGCATATGACATGATCGACAATCAAATCTTGAATTCTTTGAATTGATTCAGAGTTTCAAAGTCTATAATCAGATGCTCAACTAATGTAGCTCCTTTCATATTTTTTTCCAGTGTTTCAAACTTAAAATGATCCATTCTACACTAAGTCAAAAGAGCATTATATTCTTTCTGATAATACAACTTTCCTTTTCCACCCCAAAATGGTGGAAGTCCCTTCGTAAAACATTCTTCAAACAAATATTTGAACTCATGTACACTACGGTCCATCTATGTTGCCTTAGTTTGAACTGATTTCAACAAGTTATGTTTAGCAATAGCCCTCCTAGTCAAGATGATCAATGTAGTTTTGTATTTAACCCCAATTGTCTGAAGGTCTGCAGTAGGAACATCGTTTAGTAGGTTTATGGCATTTTGGGCCCATTCCCATGGTTTCTTTGTCAAAGTTTCATTGACAACAATGCACTTGGTTCTAGCTGTGATGGCTATATTGTCTTTATCATTAATTAAATTCAAATATACTCTTAACTTGGAAACTTTAGTAGCTATAGAGTCCCACATGATATGCTTGGCCCCTTGCAATAGGCCTTTGCCTCTTAACCTCATCTTCAATTTTTTTATTCTTTCTTTCAAGACTTCATTCTCCTTTTTAAATTGATCTGTATTTTCAACCTGTTCTAACATCTCCTTCTTTAGACTCTCTAGGATTCCTTTCATCCCTTTGATTTCTCCTTCTTTTAATCTAAATTGTGACATAGTCTCGACAAGTCCTTCAGTGTTTGACCCAACTTCTTCAGCAGGAGCTACAAATACAACCTTTTTTGGCAATTGTGTCTACTCTTGTGACCATTTCACCTTTTCTTGTTCTATATGAAACACCCTAGCCTTGCATTCCAATGTCTCTTGACGAAGTGTTTCCTTTTCTTGTTCTAGAGAAACCGTTTCTATTGTTTGTGGATTCTCTATAGCATACATTTTCAATTACTTCTTCAAACTTTGAATTAATTTATATTTCTCATCCAATGAGGATCTTAACTCTTGGTGGCCTTCAGATTCCAACCTCTTGACCTGAGTCTACCAATATTTGCTAGATTCCTTTTCCTTCCTTAACCATCGTTCCAATTTCATTGCATAAGATGATAGTTTTGAATTCTTCAAGCTTAAATTTAACTAATCAAAATACAACATATCATTGGTATGCTTATGGAATTTTATCTTGTCTAGAGCACTTATGTTATCATATCTTATCTTTATTTCATAGAATTTGTCTTCATCAGCCACTGCAATGTTAAGGGTCCTCTTTTCAACATCCCTTACTGTGACCAGAGAAGATTTATGCTGAGAAATGTTTTCTACTTCAGGGACTAAATTCCTCATCTCATCGAGAGTTGTGTTTCCCTTCTCAGTATATTTTTTTTCCAAATCTTCTCTAGATTGATAAATTTCCTCAGATGTTTTATCAAAGATGTATTTCTTGTTGCTAAAGGTTCTTGAGCTACCTTTACTTTGGATTTTACTTTCCTTTTCAACCTCTGCAGTTCTAGTACCACTTTCCACCATATCTAGATTTATTTGTTCTCTGTGCTCTTCTTATTCTAAATCCACAATCTTTGCTGGATGTGAAACTTTCATCTTCATAGGAGCATTCTTTTAATCATTGATGCCCATGGCCTATGAAATTATTCTCTTGCTGTAAACAATTACTCGAGGAACTTTGATGATTAGTTTTTGAGAATCTTGTTGTGGTTGACTTTGTTGCAGGGTTTCCTCCACTTTTTGTGTTTGAATTGGTTGCAAGATTAATTCCATATCAACACAGACTTCTAGATTTTACATCTTATCAAAACCCTCAACTTGTTCATGCTCATAAGGGGCATGCTTTTTCATCAATCTTCTCTTGGATATGATTTGGTGTGGATCATACCTTCTTCCCTATAGCCGTGAAAAACCAAACACTTTGAGATTTTCTTGAACCTGAGATAAGCATGATATGGATATTGACAATGAAGGGGCCAATGATAAAAGGGAACTTAATAGTGGAGGCTTTGTGCAACTTCAGGAAGTGCTCTGTCTTGGATATAATTATTTGTCTGATGAATTCAAGGGAAAATATCCTAAGAGTCAGAAAAATAGGAAATAGGTAAGGGGATTCATGGAAAACATAAACCCATATTACTATTGAGTGCATTAATAGTACCCAATCCCACAATCTATTCTCTGGATTTGGTTGTAGATAGCTCCTCATGTCATCCAAAACTTTAGGTAGGATGGTATTGAAAATCAAAATGTAAACTATGGACATGACTTTGTTGATGAAGATGAGAAATGTAATTCTTTTACACTCAGTTGACACAAATGTTGCTTCAAGAAATTCCCTCTTGTTGGTTTCCAAGAAAATTTTCAAAAGATAGGTGTAGTATCTGAAATGTCTTAGAGAGCGAAAATTCACTAGTTGTTTATGGATATTATCAACTAAGAATTGATAAAAGATGATACAAAATGATATACCAAACTTTGACTTTAAAAAGGTTAAAAGGAAACCAAGCATGAATTCAACCACATATTTTTCATTGTCTACACCTAAAACTTGACTCAATAGGGAGCAGACCCATTGGACTTTGATAACCATTATATTTACATTTATCAGTAAAGAGAGACCTTCTGAAAAATGTTCAGATTTGATAATTGTCTGTAAAAACAGATGTTGAACCTCTGATGGAAATTCCCTATATACCCTAATGAACTTTTCTTCATTGAAAGGTTCAAAAATTGTGGAAAATGATTCTAGTATACCGAGGAACTCTCGAATTGATAGACTCTCTACCCTACACAAGACCTTTGACCCTCGTTTATTCACGACTCTTTCTTCATGGGAATAATGTTTGGCGCACCAACCTATGAATTCAGGAAACGAGAAAGCGATTTCGACAACATAAGGGACTATGTTGGCCTGGACTACTTCAAGGAACGATATGCATATTCCTATGTTATCAGATAGGTTTCTTATGGACACAGAGATAAGATAAATAGTGATTTCTAGATAAAAAACATCTAAGCCTCAGTCAATTAGGGATTCTTCATTTTCCATGGGATCTTGTTCTGTTACCAAGGTTATGATGAGATCCATGGTTGTGATGAAAAATACTTGAAAATTAGCTAAAATGGCGTGTAGTTGGTGTATTGTTGAGATGTAGGTGAAAAACATGGGTTGCGCCAAGGTTCTAATGGTCCAACATTCAAAATAATAATCGAAATAAAATAAATGCCTAAACTCTCTTTTATACTTTTTTATTTTGGGGGGGCATGAGAAAGTGGTTTGAGGCAACCCACTTTTCTCCCTGAAATTCACTTGGTGATGCCACGTATCCCCGACAGAAAACCACGGTTTAAATTTCGAGACCGCTCTCCAAAATTAAACCAGCGCAACTTCGCCCCTCGAAATTATTATCGGTCATTGATCTTGTGAAATCACGATCCACGATGCGTTGTGCCTGATAAGTTTAGCACTCCTACTATATTTATCCCTTCCTTATCATATTTATCTCCTTTCCTAGTTTATCAATATTCCAAACTAGTTTATTGTTCCGCTAGATTCTGAAATCTTGATTTCGCACAAAAAAATTAATGGTGACTAACACACTCAAAGAATAACAAGAACTAAAATAAACAAGTATGATAACTCATTCAATCAAGAAATTAAAGATGCAAAATAGAAAGAACATAAACACTCATGAAAATCCTCAATAGAAGAGAAGCAAGATACATAAATCAAGCTAGGTTGTCATAAGAGTACTAATCATCCAAAAAAGAGAGATATTTCAAATGAATACAAGAAGGATCAATACCAAGCAACCTTTGAAAAACTTAGTTGATGAGACAAAGATTAGATAAACTCAAAAGGAAAAAAGAACTAAGAGATCATGTTAACCCAAGGGGATCACAACTAAGATAAAATTTGCAAACTAAAAGGATAAAAAAAAAGAAATAATAAATGGCCAACTCTTAGAAAAACAAATTCAAGAGGATTCAAAGGTATCTAATAAAAAATCCCCTTAGGATCAGACTAAGAAAACGTAAGAAGAAAGGGGCAGAAAAACATAGAAAAGGAGATCAATGCTCTTGTTTCCAAAGGGACAGAGTGCTACAACGCTCTGGTATACACTACAGGGGATATTTGATTCTAGATCAATGCTTTGGTGTACAAATTATAGGAGTGGTTCCCTTCCCAAATACTTAGAAAACATTTCCAAAGACTCTGTGAAATATTCAATGAAGAAGAGAGAAAAGGAAGTAGATAATAAACAAACAACAAATAAGATCTAAAGGTGGGAGAAAGCTCAGATGAGCAAAGGTGGTATCCATGCAATGGATGAATCATGGAAATGTGTCATAGGCCAACCATAAGACATTGGCCTGGTGGATGAACCCCAAGGTTAATATGCGAATGAGGTAGGTTTTTATTGGGGTGTGTATAGTTCAAACATGGGACTTAGAAAAGTTATGTCTCAATGACTTGAAATAAAGGTTCCTGGGAAAAAGGACCAGGAATCACACACATTAAACATTCAAATATAATAAAAACAATTTCTTGACATCCAACATAGTTGAAGGAAAAAAAATTTAGCATTTCGAAAGCAACACACAAAAAATGTTCCTGAATTAGTTTTCTTTGAAATTTGTCAAAAAATAATAATGTTTGTTACATATTTCTAGAGTATGTTCCATATTTCTGGAAATTTAAATGTGTTTTTCATATAGAATGGGATTGCATCTCTCACAGACCATAAAATAAATAAGTACGAGAAATAGGACTGTAGAAAGAAGAAGTGCGTGACGGTAGAGAGGAAGACCCGAAAACAAGAAATTGTAAGTTATGAGACTTTGGTTAGAGGTTTCTATTTAAAGAGGTAGAATAACTGGATTGATAAAGAAAGAAATATGTGACTAGTATAGACTTAATATGAAGCCGATGCATTTTTTTTGTTATCGTCGACGACCACTGGAATCGTGCCAACTGACTGTTTCCCTTCGTCGGTTATCTTGTCCCTTTCCCCTTGGAGCCATTATTCAATGTAGCTTCTCATGGGGGCCACATTTATTTTATCCTAGATTTCTATGTCGAAAAGCTCATTTTCTAATTTCCTTATATCCATAGAAATACTATGTAGAGCCTGTTCAATTTCTTCATTTTGTGCCGAATAGTCCACTAGCTAGTTCTCGATGTCATCTTCACCATATTCAAGGATGCCATAAAAAGTTTCTAAAGACAACCCCTTTAAAATATCAAGTTGTTCATTGAAGGATTTCTTGGTCAAGGAAAAGGACTTGAAGAGTAAGTTTGGGTCTTGAACCTCGTTGGTACTTCTGTCTAAGTTTATTTGGGTCAGGTTTTTGAATAATTGTTCTTTCTATGATATGGCTTGTTCACATGATTCGACAATGAGTTGTAGGTTCTAACTTTCTTTTTCCAGCATGTTTTTAATTATTTGATCCACTTTGGGGAGGGGAGATCCTCTTGTATTCTTTTCTGATCCAAGTTGTTGATGGCATGGTTGGAAAAAGGGATCACCTTCCATTCATATAAACGTTCTTCATTTTTTAAATTAGACTGCAAATGTTCGTGCAAATCGTTTTCCCTCTTTCGAAAGGAAGCTATATTTTGTGATGTTTCCCAGGGTTCAGTAATTAGTTGCATTCTTTTCTTGATGTTATTCTCTACAAAGCCTCTACAATATATAAGGAGGGTGTAGGATCCTTTTAACTTGGCTATAGGGGTAGTAGGCACGTGTTTTGCTAAAGGATAGGCAAACATTGGGGTAGCAATGAAATCCTCCTCCAATTCCTTGATTTGGTCGTTTAGTCTGCCATTCTTCGCTTCAATTCCTCCAATGGAATCATCAAGAGCATCAATCGTTGTACGGTGAAATCGAGATATTTGGGATGACTTCATTTTCCTAAAGTTAATCTATGTACGAGATTTTCCTTTCTTATTTTTTACATATCTCTTTTCGATGATTAAATTTTTAGATTGGATGTCAAAAACAATTCTCTGGAATACGAAGGAATCATCTTCATAAAAACATTTGGTCTCAAGTATTTCCATTATGGAACTATGGTGCATCACATCTACGGGAGGATCAACTTTGTGAAACAGGGAATCCACATACGTTTCAAGTTTCATGTGCTCACTTTCAATTTTAGGTTCTTCCGCTTGCTCTACAATGTTTTTTCTCTTCTTCGTGAGGGGACGCTTGTGAGAGCTATCAATTTTTCCATGAGGAGGGTTCTTATCTCCTCCTCCGTTTGAATATTTTTGGGTTTCTTTCTTACTGGGGTGGGTTGTTGAAGAGATGCTTCGTGATGTCATTCTCTTGGGAGTACTGGTTGGGGACTGAACATTATTCTCACCGGATCCTTTTCCATGTTGTCTGTACAATTCAGTTGTGCTTTGCAATGTCTCTACGTCACAATCGTCAGACGGAGTGTTTTCATCACTGTCTCTTTCTTCGGTCAGGCGTCTATGGATAAAAGAGCTTCTAAAGACAACTGATAGTAAATGTTCTCGAGAAATCGCATTAGGGTCAAACCCTTTTAGCCTTTGAGCATATTTTAGGTTCAAGTTCTTGAAATGGCCTATGAATTCATCAATCTTGTTGACATTTCTACACATGAAGTCCGCGACTTTACAGGGTAGAGGAATCAACTTTTTTTTTCTCTTGCCATGGAAAAATGCAACCAGTGGTTGTATTAACTTGTTATTTCTGTAACAAACATATTGTCCATGATGTGACATGGAAGGAAATTAGGATTTTCCTTCGAGCCAAAAATCATTATTACACTGTAATTTTCCTTTCATTCAAGTGTCCCCTTCCTGGCCAAAAACTTGGTTGCCTGGCCAGACATCCTGGGAACATCCTTTCCTAACAATAAATCTTTTAAAACTAAGATAAAGTCATTTAAAAACTCATAAAAACAATGGGAGGACTTGTGCCTCCACAAGGCCTAGTACCATAATGCTACTAGGTTGAATTCATAGTTTATTTTCTTGGATAGAGACAGTTTTGGAAACAAACAACAATTCACTATTGCAAAAATCAAGTAGGATGACATATAAAATTTATTAGATTCTTTCAATCGTGACAGTTGGGAATAGATTTGAATGGAACTTAGCTTCCCCCAATAAAACATGAATTGTTCCTTTACTTTGAAGTAAAAAATATAAATAATTATACGGGAAATGCTTGTCGTGGATTACTGTCCCATTGTTCTTGTAAACAACCAAGCAATTTATCGAAATGGATTTCTAAAGGAACTGACCTACAAATTTTTGATATCTTCAGTCACTGTTGTCGTGTCTTCAAGGAACTCGTCTAAGAGGTCCAACCCGCTATCATGTTTTTCTAGGAGTTGCTTGCAATCTTGTCCTCTGAAGGTCAATGTTGGCTCTGACAATCTTAACATCTTGCGGAAGAACTGAAGTGACAGAGAAATAGGAGAATGGTTGCACAGTTGAATAATTCTTCGGATTGAAATATATTTTTTAGTGCACCAAAAGACCACTTCCTTACAGTCAAAAACCTCAGGGATGCAGCCTGCACAAGCAATTCCAGAGGTCCGAATCACTTCTTTCTGGGTGGAACGAGATGAATAGTAAGAGTGTGCCCTGGACCACTAGATTTTTGGTCCTCACATCTGAAGATATTCATTGTATCTCCACAGAATTGTTGTCGTGATACTGCCATAAGTTTACGATAACGTTGTCTTACTCTAGATGATGTTTTAGATGAAGAGTTGGAAGGGATAATATAACCCTACACAAATCTTGGTCCAATGCGTGTGAATGGTAGATCTCGTTGAGACCTTTTCTCATTAATGATAATTTCTACAGTTGTTGCACCATGCACTGTTAACATTAAAGACTAGTAATTGCATACAGAGAAGTGTGAAAATGGTGGGTATGACAATGAGCAATTGAGGATTGGAGTTTCATGAACGGTCCAACGCGATGATGCATGTTTGAGATGAACAATCGGAAGGGATAATATAAATATCTGCAAATCTTGGTTTAATGCGTATTAATGGGATATCTCCTCGAGTGTTTTGCTCATTAATGATTGTTGAGAGTTCCTGGATGGTGATATGTTATATTGAAAGGTTACTAATTGCATATTAAGAAAGAATTGCGAAGGTTGCGGGGATGGGAAAGAGAAATTAAGCAATGTCTTATTACTGAAAGCAGTCGGGCAAGATTCAAAATAGGGTTACAAGGTAAAATCGTTACAGGTGAGGGCCTGAGGGTCAAATTGTGTGTCTCATAACTTTTTGAGTGCAAAATGCATAACACGAAAGAGGGCATGATGGGACAGTCTAAAGGGAAATTTGTATATCGCAAAAGTCTAGGTAATGCTTGCAGGACATAGAACAATGGAAGTGCAAACGTGAGCCCGTCTGTCCGCGAACCCGCAATCGAAAAAGTGGCTCAAGTATGGAATAAGGAAACAGTTGGGCAGATTCATTTTCTCTAATATATTGAAATTTGTAATATATATTCCATTACGTGGAAAGACATTTTGTGCATATCTCTAGGAAGAAAAGAGAAAATAAGAGAAGATAAATTCATTTAAATTTGAGGAGTCGAGCTTCATTTAAATTCCACTCTCTCATCAAGCCTTTTTTTAGTGACGGTCTGTATAGTTATTGCATGATGAACTGTTAGCATTAAACCTTGGATGTTTCATACTTTGAAAGAAGTGCGAAGGTGGCAGTCATAGTAAATAGTGACTAAGAATTGGAGATTTCATGAACCCGCCAACTTGAGGATCCATGAAAGAGATTCCATGAAATCAGAAAGTATGGAAAGTGGTCAGAGGGGATTCATAATTAGGGTGAAAATGGTTTCCCAGGAGACATGACTTTCGAGGGTCAAATTCTATGTCTCATAACTTGAGTGCAAAATGTGTACCAGGAAAGAGGGGATGATATGGGAGTATGGTGGTCAATTTGTATATGGAAGAAGTGTGGGAGATATCCTCTAGCCTTTCTCTCATTAATGACATGTTTAAGTTTCATGCATGATGAAGTGTTAGAATTAAAGCTTGCCAATTGCATATCCAGATAGAAGTAGGAAGGTGGTGAGGACAGTGAACAATAATTAAGGAATCCCTAATTATCGAAGGAGGTTGGTGGCACTTCGAAATAGGGCTACAAGATACAACCAGTAGAGGTGAGGGCTCGAGGGTTAAATTGTATCTCTTGGGAGTGTTTACTACATAAAGTGTAACACAAAGGAGGGAATGATGGTGCATTCCTACAGACAAATTGTATATCGTAGAACTTTGGGTATTGTTTTTTAGTTGCAGAACATTGGAAACACAATCCTGAGCCCGCTAGTTCGAGAACCTATAATCGAAAAAGTGTCTAAGTATGGAACAAGGAAATGGTAGGTCAAACTCGATACATGGTAAATGTACCACATCATGGAGATACATCCAAATCGCGGCTAAGTATTGAGAGGAATGATGGATGGTCGGGCTCGTGACAGGGCATTCCAGTGAACAAATTGTATATTGCAGAACTCTAGCACTGTTTGCAAGTTGCGAAAGATTAGAAACACAATTTTGAGCCCATCAATATGGGAAACCGAAATCGAAAAAGTGTCTAAGTATGTAATAGGGAAACAGTGGCCCTGACGTTTTTTCGCTAATATATTGAAATTTGTAATAGCTTTCCCATTACCTGGAAATACCTTCTCTGCATGTTTTTGGACAAGTTCTATAGCGATAGTTAGGCCTCGAGGATTTTTCTTATTAATGATGATCTCTACAGTTGTTTCATGATGGCCTCTTATCATTAAATATTTTTTGTTTCATATTTGGAAAGAAGTATGAGGATGGCCGACACAAGAAACAGTGACTAAGAATTGGAGATTTCATGGACCCGCCAACCTGAGGATCCAAAATAGGGTGACAAGGTCTCCCAGAAGACTTGAGGCCCCAATGGTCAAATTGTATCACTCGAAACATTTGAATGCATAATGTGTAACACAAAAGAGGGGACAATGTTGGATTCCGCCAGTCAATTTGTATCTGGCAGAGGTTGAGGAGCTATTTGTAGGTCACGAAACAATGGAAGTTAATTTATAGGCTGAAATAATTAATGTGAATTGGGAAGGGTGTGATTGTGGCGGGGATGGAAGAGAGCCATAAATGGTTTGAAACATTTTATGAAGTTGGGTAAAGTGAAGCTTGCGAGTTGGAGGAGCCCAGAGTGGAATTGTAGATCAGGGAATTTTTTGGGTGCAAGATGTATATCACATAATAGGTGGGAAAATTTGGCTAAGTATAGAAAGAAATGAAAGTCATTCCTAGTACTATACATGAGGGTTTAATGTGTGTTAATGAGAGATTTCCTCGAGTTTTTTTTCCTTTTCAATGCCAATGTTTCCATACGAGTGTGTTCACTTGTCACTAGTAAGACCATAATTAACGTACATTGGGAAGGGTGCGGAGTTAGTGGGGATGGAAGGAAACGAAAAATTCTTTGAAACATTTTGAACCCTGGTAGAGTGAATCCTGCGAGTTCGAGGAGTCTACGATGGAATTGTAGAGCACAAAGGTTTTGAGTGCAAGTTGTATATCAAGGAACAAGAAGCAACAAAGTTCAAAAGTGTCAACCCGACAACCGTGGAAATAAAATTGCCTAAGTATGGAAAGGAACAATGGTTGGTCAGATTTGTCATGTGAGGATATAGATGGAGAAGAAGATTTGTCATCCTTCCAACCCTAGAACCCATGATCATAGAAAGTGGATTAAGTATATAACCAGAAAGAAATAATAGAGAGGAAGAAGAAAAGGGGAAAAGGGATAAGTATCTCGCATAACAACATCTATTATTCATTTATTAATGCCAATCTTTTCGAACCCCTGGTGATTTCTCACTATTAAAATCATAAATTGCAGATCACAAAAGTTTTTTGGGTGCAAGATGTATATGAGAGAACATGGCACATAAGTGTTAGATACCTCAAACATAGGACCCGGTGGTCAGATAATTGGCTAAGTATTGAAAGGGACCGCAGTTGGTCGAGCTCATGGTGTGAATATATAGATAAAGATGAGCATCTGCCAATCCGTGAATCTAGGAGGCCGTGATCATAGAAATGCGACTAAATATAGAACCAGAAAGGGATAATAGAGGGGGAGAAAATAGGGAAAATTTAAAGAGAAAGTGTTTATATTTATTCCAATAGTATTCATATTAATATATATTAATAGATTATTTATGGTCCAAAAGTAAAGCATCTTCCAATTTGCAGGATGTTCTTCGATTCACAAATTTTGTTGAAACCCATAATCAATATAAATATATATATATATATATATATATATATATATACATACATATGACACAACATTTTTTATATCCACGGATATTATCAAATAGAAGAAGCTATAATATATGCAAAATATTGAACAGGAACATGACGTCAACACCTAGGTTGCCTTGTTGAAATAGAGTCATTAATTCATTCTATTTACAGAACCCTTAAGAATGAAAGCAAGACGTTTCCTCCCATTTCTTTCTTTAAGTATAGGGCGAGCACCACATAAGTATGGGATATGACAAATTATTCTTCCATGCAAAATGTAAGGAGTGAACATAGTAGCCTTTATTTGAATTGAAGTGTTTGGCATCAAAAATAAAAGATTGCCATCCATGTTTAACGACTCATAAAAAACAATACAAAATAAAATAAAAAACAATACCAGAGATTGGAAAACACCATACAAAAACCTCAAGTATTCTGTATTCAGATAAACTTGGTTACAAAATACAACTGAGATTATTTTCCATAATGACTATGATTGGGATTGTCGTCGATAAAAAAAATCAAATATGTACAATAATGAAGC
>JASDQU010260637.1:0-15453 GCA_032191745.1 Picea mariana
GTGGGAATTATGTAGCAAGTGCACAAGTTGAACCTTTGAGGGGGGGCACTTTGAGGTGAGGTATTGTGTTTGTTTCGTGTACATTGAAGTTGTAGTTTAATTTTTCTTGAATGTTATTTATTTATTTTCTTTTAGAGTACTTATGTTGTAGAAATAGGTTATTTCAATCACATAGTTAAGAACCACTAATAGTTGCAAGTTTAATAAGAAGGTAAAAACAATGGTATCACAAGATTATGTCTATGATGATTCCTTGGGCTTTGTAACCTAGAAAAAAATGATTTAATAACTAGTTATTTGGAATCTTATTAATTTATCTTTTTTAGGTAATCTATTTAGTTTATTTTTAGGTCAACTCTTAAGTGAGCTAAGCAGGTCCATGGAATTTAATAATTGTTGGTTATTCCTAGATTCACAATCCTAGTGAAGTGTTGGAATTCTTAGTGAAATCCAAATTGTCTAGGAATAAAACCCAACTCAATCTCTGTGGTTAGTGATATGTCTACATGTGCAAATTTATTGACTCTAGAACAAGGTAAGAAAACCCGTGTCTATGCAATAAAAAATGGATTCGAAAATAATGTTATTATGGGCAATGTATTCTAGAAATAGAATACAATCATTTCTATTTGCAATAGAATTAATAAACCCTTGTTGGGAATTAAATGCATCCAGGAATTAGTCCACAATGACTTGGAGAGGTTCCTCAACTTGTTAATGGAATGATCCTTGTTGGGAACCAAATCCAAGATTCCAACACCATAATCAAAATCCTCTTCACTATATCTGATCTAAACTAATACTCATGGAATATAGCATCCATGGTTGTGCAATAATAAGTGCATTTTTGTTATGGAATTTCACTTTGGAACAAGACAAGAAGTTCATGTGGGGATTTTAGAATTTCCCATTGATTGTTCAAAGGAATGCCTAAATGGTATGTTGGGTCATGGAATGCAATAATTGTTGGTTATTACTAGATTCACTATTCCCATGAAGCCTTGACATTCTTAAATTGGAATTCAATCATTGGGTCCCTGTGGCATCTTGACATTATTCAATGAAATGCAATTCTTGGGCAGAAAACCTAACGTAATCATCTTGTCCAGTGTTCTACCTACATTTATAGATTTATTGGCTCTAGAATAAGGTAAGTAGGTTGATGCAATTCAATCATTACTAGTTATTCCCATGCCAATAATCCCCATAAAGCTTTGATATTCTTCAATGAAATGCAAGTTGTCCTAGGCATAAACCCAACTTAATTGTCGCTAGTGTTTTACCTACATGTATAAATTTATTGTGTCTAGAATAAGGTAAATTGATCCATGGTTATGCAATAACAATTGGATTTAAATGTAATGTTTTTGTGGGTAGTGATCTTGTAGAAATGCAATGCAATAATTAATCATTATTATAGAATTAGTAAACCATTATTAGGATTGATATGTAGCAAGCACTTAATCCATGTTGACTTGGTGAGGTTCCTCGACTCATCATTGACATGATTCATGCAAAGAACCAAATGTAAGATTTAACACCATAATCAAAACTCTTTCCACTATATCTGATCTAAATTAATATTGATGGAATCTTACATCCGTGGTTATTCTATAACATTTGTATTTGGTTATGGAATTTGGCTTTGGAACAAGGTAAGAAGTTCATGTGGGGATTTTAGCATTGCCCACTAATTGTTTAAAAGATGCCTAAATGGGATGTTGGGTCATGGAATGCAATCATTGCAAGTTATTCCCATATTGGAAATCCCTGTTAAGAATTAGCATTCTTCAATTGCAATGGAATCATTGGGTCCCAAAGCCTTGACATTCTTCAATGAAATGCATGTCTTAGGCATAAAACCCAACTCAATCATCATGGTTAGTGTTCTATTTCATATTTATTGGCCTTGGAACCAAATAAGTCGATCCTTGGAATGAAATCATTATTGGTTATTCACAAAGTCACCATCCCCATGAAGCCTTAACATTATTCAACAAAATGTAAGTTTTCATGGGCATAAAACCCAACTCAAACATTGTGGTCAATGTTTTGTCTACATGTGCATATTTATTGGCTTTAGACCAAGGTAAGTAGATATATGGTTATGCAATGCAAATTGGATTTGCATGTAATATTATTGTGGGCAATTGTAATGTAGAAATGTAATTCAATCATTGTCGGTTGGGATAGAATTAATAAACACTTGCTAAAAATGAAATGCATAAAATACTTAGTCAGTAACTTGGCGAGGCTTCCTAGACTTGTCAATTACATGAGCCTTTCTATAAACCAAATAGACGGTTCCAACATGAGAATAAAAATTGTTATACTGTATATTATCTAAATTGATAGTCATGGAATATTACATCCATGGTTAAGAAATAAGAAGTGCATTTATTATGGAATTTGGCTCTAGAAAAAAGTAAGAAGTGCATGTGGGGGTTTAGTATTTCCCACTAATTGTTCAAAATACTAACTAAAAAAGATGTTGTGGTAATCATTATTGGTTATTCACATATTCTCCATCATCGTGAAGCCTTATCATTCTTTGATTGGAATGCAATCACTAGGTCCCCATGAATCCTTGATATTCTTCAACAAAACACAAATCCTACGCATAAACTCCAACTCAATCACCATGGTTGGTGTTTTGTTTACATGTGCATATTTATTAGCTCTGGAAAAAGGTAAGGATATCCATGGAATGAAAACATTGTTGGTTATTCCTAGACTCACCATTCCCATGAAATCACAACATTATTAAATGAAAAGTAGGTTATGCTAGGAATAAAACCCAACTCAATCACTGCGGTTAGTGTGATGCCCACATTTCTGTATTAATTAACTCTGGAAAAAGGTATTTAGATACATGGTTATCCAATAAAAATAGGATTTGAATTTAATATTGTTGTAGGAAATGGTCTTGTAGAAATGTAAAACAATTATTGTTGGTTCAGATACATTAGTAAACCACTGTTTGGAATTAAATGTAGCAAGCACTTACTCCCTGGTGACTTGGTGAGGTTCCTCAACTTGTCAATGGCATGAGCCTTGCTAAGAACCAAATAAAATATTCCAACACCATAATCAAACATAATGTGTTCAACATCTTGCGTCCATGTTTATTCTCTTTACATACAACAAAATAAATGTATGACTCTAGAATAGAGGAGAGTCAAGGTGACATCCAACTTCTAATTGTCAAGCAGAATGAGCATTTAGAGAAAACATGGATAATAATTAATACATGATGTTATGAATGCTATCAAGGAGGATCCTTTTGACAAGTGAATAATGTTATGAATGTTATCAACAAAGATCCTTTAGAGCCATGGTTATGGAATAAAAATTGGATTTGAATGTAATGTTGTCATGGGAAATGGTCTTGTATAAATGGAATGAAATTCTTATTTGGGATAGAAGTAAACCTTTTTTGGGAACAAAATGTAGCAAGCACTTATTCCTCAAATTCTCAACTCTCATTGACCATTCTATTATTTTCTGTACTCTACCTTTAATAACTAACTAAAAATATTTACTAGGTCCTTCAAAACAAGATTTTGGATTGCATTTAAGATGCACATTTATAATTTGCAAACCAGAAGACTAGGCTAGCAATTATGAAAAGCAGTGGTGTGTGAAATAACAAAAAATATCATGAGAAAATCAATGACTCCATTTTTCCATTATTGATTAATAGTAGCTAGAAAAATGAAGAAATTGAATAAGGATTTAATGGGAAATATATATAATGAAACCAAATGTTACGTATGGGGCATGTACTATGGATATGATTTTACAAAATGTGGTCAAAGTTTGAGATGTAGCTTCACAAAATTTTGGATAAAATCTAGAAAATGATACAACAATAATGCAAGGAAACTTGCAAAATGATTAAATGGAAAGAGTTGCAAAATAGATCTTGAAAGCACCTACTAATCAAAGGATAGCCCTAATTAACTTGACATGAATGAGAGATAAAATGAAGTGTTTCAAACCCTATTTTATCTAGCTAAGTTATTGTACTACAGTTCTAAAAGAAACCTATTACAAAATGGAATTAAACCTACTTCAGTTAACCTACTAAAAAAATAATTCAATATACTTCGTTTAACCTATTGTAAAGTTGAACCAAAGCATTAGAAAACATAGCTATTTCTACTTGAAGTGGCCTTCTGCAAAGTTTAAGCGAACAAAGTTAGTAGTACATCCTCGTTAATGAAATAAAACCTTGAAGTTTACTTGAAATGACATGATGTAATTTGCTACAAGTAATGAAGAATATTTGCAGTAAATGATGCATGAAATAAAATGGAAACAACATGGACTAAAGATAGTTGAAAGAAAAAGAAATGTAACACCACACATAGTTTCCTTGTTCATCCTTGAGTGGTCCCTCCCCAATCCTTTTACAAGGAACCTAGAAAGACTACCAAAAGCGAGAAATTTGGAAGTAAACTTTATTCTTTAGAATATTAATCCCTAACAACAATACATCCTCCATAAGTTTGAATTTCTTAGCTCTATATGAGTTCATGATTCTCCAAGAATAAATGAGATTAGCTAAGGCTAATCCCTAGCTCTTATTTATGAAAAAAAGACTACATCAATCAACACTTCATCAATCCTTGATTGAAGGGATAATGTCTTTAGGATCCCTATAATTAGGGGCCTGTGTTTTAGGGACCAAATCCCCTTCTAGATTAACCCTTCTCAACCAACAATTCAAGTGGATATGATGATAGATTTGGTGCCTTAGGTGATTGAAGGCTTGGTTGGCCTTGGAAGTTGATAAGGGAACACAAACACCTTTTATCTCATGTAGATGTTGGTTAATGAACTACTTGAACTTCGACTTGCTAGATCCATAGGCTAGTACATCCTTAGGTATGCATGAAATCATCAAAACCATAACTAAACTAGGATACATCACACACTCAATCATCCAAATCATTTCATTAACAACCAATTTCACAAATCCTAATATAATTATATTAATCATGGCCAAGATAGGTCTCATGGAGTAAAAAGCTGGTCATGATATCTAAAAAATGGACCTCATAATAAAACAATTAGTAGTCTCATCATCACACTCCAACTTAAGATTTCGTACACCCTTCTACAAATAAAAATGATGATGTAGTTGTTGTTTCCTCTCTTTTTTATTCATTGTTGTTGATATCCACATGCATGCCTCAAGTCATAAGTCGTGTATTGGGTAACATAATGCTTTCCATGATATCCAACATCTCTCTCTACCTTCTTCCACTCATCCCTCTACAATTGACATTTTTTTTTAAATATCTACATGACATCGATATTGCAACATCTGGTAATGTCGGTCCCATAGAAAACACATCTGAGATGAAGCCCTGACTGACAGTTGAGAGACGTTACCCTACGTCATTATTACAACATATGGTAACGTCTCTCCCATAGAAAACATGCCGGAGATGAATAATTGATCGTCGGTTGAGCGACATTAGCCCACTTCAGTCTTACAACGTATGGTAACGTCACTCCCATAGAAAACACATGGGATATGAAGAATAGACCGTTGGTGGAGCGATGTTATCATACGTCGGTATTACGATGTATGATAATGTCACTCCCATAACACACACGTAGTGGAGACCGACGAAATGGGACGTTGGAATTCTAATGTCTATGACATCGCTGTAGTGATGACTATATGGGGTTTGGACAGTCAAATACGACATGACACATGTCTTCATGAAACTTCTCAATAGAGACAATAGCTATGGCGTCGAAAAATAGACATCATGTGAAACAACGTTTGAGGGGGTCCATTGTTTGTCGTTCTCCCGACAATATAAAGTGGCAATTACGTCGAACTCACTGTCAGAATTTGACCCAAATGTACTAGTATTATGGAAGACCCACCCCCAGCATATGGGGTTGTGTTGGGAAGATATTGGACCTCCATGATCGGTGGATATATAATGAACAAAGACAGTTGTATGATGCTACCAGGAAAAAAGGGAGAAATGATTAAAGTACCCCGTGAGCCCGGAAAACCTTTCTCCTTCAAGAAGAAGGATAATCAATTAATGGAAGATTACATGGAAGTAGGGATTGGGAACTATGATATCTTGGACATGGAACAAAATGAAAACCTAGAACGAGTTCAAGACTTGGAGGGACCATAATGTTTCTTTAAAGGATACTAGATAATTTCATTCAATGAAGCATGTTCTAAATCTAGGAATGAAGTTGTAATTGTTCTCATAAGCCTAGATAAGACGATGCATCCTCACGATGTAAGAATGGAGTTTCCATGCATGAATAATGAGGAAAAATATGAAGCTTTGATCCAGGGGATGATACTCTCATAAGGAAGGAAAATAGAACATCTCATTGTGACTGGAGATTCAGAGTTGGTCATCAATTAGGTTACCCAAAAGTACAAAATAAAAAAGGAAATACTTAAGCTGTATTTCAAAAGAGTTAATGAACTGATGGAATCTTTCATCTCTTTTCATATTTCTCTCATTCCAAGGGATAATAATCACAAGTCTGAATCGCTATCCTTGGTGGATTCATTATCAAACCCATACGATGTCTTAAACAAAACATCTTTCTAGGTGGAAAGGGCCTTTAGGCCATCCGTTCCCGAGAATATTGAGTACTTGAAAGTGTTTGAAAATGATGAACAATTGGAGAATTTTTTATTAAACGATGATGATGAAGAAGACGATAGCTATATTTCTATCCCCAAATATTGCATACAAGTTGAATCTTTGTTTACAAAAGATGATCATGCCAAGAATCTTCTTGAAGAATTTTCAGTTCGAAAGGTGCAAGAAATAATAAAAGTCAATATTGGAATGGACCAGTCCTCGAAATATGTCAATTTGGGAGTCGATTGCACCCCCAAAGAGGTTGATCAATATGTCACCTTGTTCAAATAGTATATTTATGTGTTCACTTGGACCTATGAAAATTTAAAGGCCTATGATAAAACTATATTCCAGCATATCATTCCTTTGAGGGAAGAAGCCAAACCGATGAAACAAAAAATATGAATGATTCATCCCAAGCTGAAGCCTCTAGTAAAAATTGATTTGGAGAAGTTGAAGAAGGAAGGGATAATATATCCCATTAGACATTCAGACTGGCTTTAAAATCCAATGATTGTCAGGAAGAAGACCAGAGAAATATGAATGTGTGTCGACTTCATAGATCTTAACAAAGCGAGCATAAAAGATAATTTGTCACTGCCCAACATGGATTTTATGCTACAACAAGTTACAGGATCATTATGGGCCAGTCGTTGAATTATTATCCATAAGGAAATGGCCTTGCAGATTTAATGAACTAAAACTTGTGCAGATATTGAAGAAAATTGTTGATAGAAACCAGAGGAATTGACATCTGAAGATGACAAAATAATTATGGGCAACTAGGAAAACCATGAAATATAGTACTGAGATGTCTCCATATCTATTTTTTTATTGGAAAGAGGAAAAAATTACAATTAACCTCGAGCTTAACGAATTGATCTTCGTGGTTAATACCGAAGATATGAAAGACACTTTTCCTATCTAGAAAAGGATCAATCAATTGTTGAAGATGGAAGAGGAACGAAGAAAGGACCTGAATCAAACTTCTCAGAGGCAACATAGAGTCAAGAAATATTTTGATCAAAGCACAACTATAAAAAACTTTCAGAAGGGAGAATTGGTACTGCTTTGGAACAAATCCAAGGAAAATCCATCCATGCACAAAAAATTCGAAGCACTCTAGATATGACCCTATGTTGTCAAAAATATATTTGGATTCAACTCATATATGCTCCAAGACATGAAAGGAAAAAGGTTAATGATGCCTATCAATGGGAAACATCGGAAAGGTTTCTTCTCTTAACACTTTTTTCATTCTCATTGTACATAATTTTATTTTTAGTTTGTATATTCTTAATCTAACTCCATAGCCTAATGGGCAGAAGCACCTGGTCACGAGAGATTTTGGATTCTTGACAACACAGAGGGGGTCATCATCCCACAGTTGGAGCCAATTTTTGAGGTCATTTCCTTCTTCTAAAAATTTCCTCCCCTTTTCTATTTTACTGAACTCTTCTCTCCCTTTTTTTATCCTCTTCTACACTTACCCATTTTTTCCCCTTTCTTTTTTCCTCTTACTATCCCTTTCTAGTTCTACACTTAGTCGCATTTTAGACCGTGGGTTCTCATGTTGGCAGACTTATGGTTTCTCATCTCTGTTATCACCATAACAAATCCTTGATGAAATCTAAGCCTCGGAACTTAGCAAGGGGCTAAAACAGTGTAGAGATACGATAAATTGGAAGACGGGGTCACATCTAGCGAAATAAGGACAAATCTAGTAGGGACGTGAAGTTGACAGGAAACAATGGTCCATAGATCTCAGGCACCTCAGATCGAAGTTCATGGGCCATATCAAGTGGATAACTAGCGCGGATTTTAATTATTTGGAAGCAGGTCGATGAAAATACCGTGGTTTCACTTCAAGACCACATGGTGCCACCAGATGCATATCGGTGCGAAAAGAGGTCTACCCCAAACCGCTTTGCCTCATCCCCAATGTCGGGAAATGTATATAAGGGGGGACCCTTTTCATTCTTTTATGATTTTTCAAATCATTTGAATGATTAAAAGTGGCGCGACCACTCCAGTCGAACCTAAGTTTAACAATGCACCAAATCCATATGTCTTTCGCTCATTCACGAGTATTTTTCATCATCACCATGGATCCCATAGTTTTATCCATAACAAAGAAAGATCCCCCGCCAAGCGAAGAAGCCCTAGTTGACAGGGACTCTGATGTGTTTGACACCGAAATAACTGTCTCACTTGTCTCTATGTCCAGAGCCAATTTGTCAGATCATGTAGGGAGACAAGTACCCTTTCTCGAAGCGTTCCAAGCCTCCATAGTCCCTTACATCATCGAAGTCGCATTCCCTTTCACAGAATTTGTAAGTTGTTGCATTGAACAATACTCACAGGAAGAGAGGGTCATTCTAAATAGGTTAGGGTTGGAGGTCCTATGTAGAATAGATTGCTCGTCCATTCAATATGCCATCAACATACCAGAGTCCCCTTCCACAATGTCTGAACCCTTCGATGAAGAAAATCTAGTCACAGTTTACAGGGAAGGTTCCCCCGAGGTCAAAAACCTATTTTTGTAGACAATTGTCAAAACCGAGAAGTATTCTGAGAGTCTGTCCCTACCAATGAATGTAAATGCCATGGTTATCGAGATCCAGTGGGCCTGTTCCATACTCAGTCAAATTTTAGGTCTAGATAATGAAAAAAATGTAGTTGAGGTCATGTTAGGTTTTTTGTTAACATTTTTTAAGTTAGAATCCAGTCAGTCAATCAGTATCAGTTTTGATAAATTCATAGCTGATAATGTACACAAACAGCTGGTGAACTTCCAATCACTAAGGCACTTCAGGTATTACACATACTTTCTAAAAATATTCCTGGAGACAAACAAGATAGAGTTTCCAAGATTTGATTTTAGCTACATTTGCGAAGCCTATAGGGATTCATACTTAGAACCAATAGCCTCTTCAACCCCTCACAGTAGCCATGGCAACTAGATTTGATCCTCTTGTACTTCCTGCTCAGCTACATGATTTACCTCGAGAATATAATCTAAGGATCAAACTGTATGATGTTGAAGGTAGTGTGTCAGCCCAAAAACATCTAGACTGGTTCAATAATTTTTCAGATTTGGAAGAAGTAGATTTTGAAGATGAAAAAATGAGACTATTTGCGCAAAGTCTTGTAGGAGAAGTGAGGAAGTGGTTCAGAGCTCTTCCCGTAGCTAGTATCATAGATTTTGAGGCCTTTGAAACCAACTTTCTTGCAAAATAGGGTGACAATAAAAATCCCCTTCAGTTTTTAACTTAGTATAACAACATGAGGAGATCACTCGACAAAACAGTGCAGCAGTTTTCAGCTAGATTTCTAAAGGTCTATAATTTGATTCGTACTGAGGTAACCCCCCCCCCTATAGCTTCTCAACTCAGATATGATGATTCCTTTGAAAGTGATTTTGCTTTGTTATTGAGAGAATGAAGATCTACTTCATTAGATGATACGATGACTGATGCCATAGAAGTTGAGATAAATCTAATGGCTTCAGGAAATATCAAATCTCACTTTGACAAGGACATGAACAAAGCTCAAGATAAGGTACAACACTCAACCTCACAAACATAAGAAGAAAGGTTTGAAACGATGATGAAAACCATGGAGAGAATGATGGAGAGAATAGCCTTATACAATAGGCCTAACCCCAGAGAACAAGTTGATGGTCCACCCAGAAATCCGAGGAGACCAACAATCCCACAAATCAGACAAAGAAATCTGGGAGATCATGGGAATCAAGGAAATTAGGGGAATCAAGGAAATCAAGGAAATCAGGGGAATCAGGGGGACCAACAAATAAGGCCTCCTTTTCAAAATAATTATGTAAATGAGAATTATGATGGATATTTTGAAGACATCATGAACTGATGTGATTATAAAGAAACAAAGGTGGTTTTTACTAAAGAAGAACATGACCAGTTCATGGATGCAAGTGAGATATGTTAGACCGCTGAGAGGGGGGGTGAATCAGTTGTCTCCACGCTTAAACAATTATGCTTATTTTAAACTCTTTACAATGTACTCAATGGTAATCACAATAATGCAAGGAAATAAGTAATAGCACGTTCAACATCAGTCACATATATTAGATACACAGAGATAGATATTTCCTGAGGAAACCCATAGAGGGTAAAAACCCGTTCTTCTTTATATGATAAGTAATATTTACACTCTTTACATTATCATACATATGAGCACCAACTCATAATGAGGCTGCAACCTCTGTTTTGCAATACGCTACTTGCTGAGAGCACCCACTCTCTGGATTCTCTAGCACCCACTAGAAGGAAGCACCAACTCCCTGGTTTCTCTAGCACCAACTAGAAGGAAGCACCAACTCCTTGGTTTCTCTAGCACCAACTAGAAGGAAGCAACAACTCCCTATGTTCAAGCACCCACTTGAACCTCTGAGGACACCAGTTCTCCCTAGCACCTCCCTACCACCCTGGTTTATCAATATGAATTACTGAAACTTATTACAGTGATATAGTGTTCAACAACAACTTACCAGTCTCATCACTGTTCTGCCAGATTTCGTTGCTTTGTCTTCCTCACTGTCTTCCTGCACGCATCCATTGCACTTTTTGTTCTGCCACTATTTATGTTATGTGTGCCATTCCAATTTGATGCACCTTTTGTCTTCTGTCCCTTTTAGCTACTACACTCCACCTCCTTCTTCACACATCCATCGCTCCTCTCGGGAACAACACTTCTCTCTTCTTTTCTCCACATTCTTATACTCCCTATGCATCTTGTGCATCCTCTATTTGCAATGGTTCTTCAACCTCTGCATGTCAATTTCTTTGCCTCTTCATCATGACAACTCTTCAGCTTCTCTATTTTGTTAAGCCGGTCTGTCCAACATCACTGGGTGTCATGATCAAATTCCTTCACATCATAGGTAGTTGAGATTCTTCATCTTCTGTTCCAGATGACCTCAACCTCATAGTCGTAGTTAACGGCTTCAACACTCTTCCCTATCAATAGCCTCCACGAACAGTCTTTTCTCCTACTGGTAGATTCCTTGTGACCCTTCAGTTTCTCTGGAAATCACACAGAAGTCTCTTTGAGTCCTCTGGCAGAAACCATCAGTGGTTTCTAGCAGTTACACTGAGAAGTGCTACAGTATCCCTCTGATCTTCTTTAGTTTATTCTACACCATTGGATTAGCTTCTCTAAATCTTTTGTTCATTTCGGCATTTCGTTCTTCGGCATTTCGGGATCACTGCGGTTGAGTATTTTAGTACTCTCCATTTCCCGACCCCCGAAACTCCGAAAAGGACTTCACTNCTATGATGAAGAGTCTTCACTCTTGGCTCCTCCTACTCCCGGTATCTGAAACTCCGGTATGGAGTCTTTATCATTTCACAACTTCGGGTTTCGCGATTTCAGGACTCCTGTGATGCAGTGTCCTAACTCTTGACTTCTCAACCTCTCGGTATCCGAAATCCTGGTATCTGATACTCCAATATGGAGTTAGATCAATGGTCCATGATTTCCTTGATCCAATGGCTTAGATCATTTCTCCATTTCGCGTTTCGCGATTTCGGGACTTCTGTTGATGAAGGGTCCTTGTCATCTCCATCTCCCAGTAACCGAAATCCCGGTATCCAACACTCTAAGTGATGCGCCTTTTTTGGGTTTTTGGGATTTTGCATTTAGACACTTCGGGACTCTTGATGACGAGAGTCCATGACATCTCTATCTCCCGGTATCCGAAACTCTGAGCGATGCACCTATGTCGCGATTTTCGGGGTTTCGCATTTCACGACTTCACGAGTTGAAAGGTTGGAGCATTTCATTCCTTTGAATTTTTAGTCAGCGAAAGCATGATCTTTCGCCATGTCTTCTTCTTGGATCGATGATCCAGATTTTTCCTTGATCCAACGGTTCAGGTTATATTGCGATTTTGCATTTCGTGACTTCGAGACTCCTGTAGTGGGAGTTCTTGACATCTCCAACTCCCGGTATCCGAAATCCCGGTAGTCGAAACTCCAAAATGGAGTTTGAAAAACACTTCAATATTTCCATTCGATCATCGTTGTGTTGTTGGTCTTCCTTGCCTGCTTGTTTTCCATCAAATGAACAAGCACACCTTCACACTGCGTTCGACTCTGCGTTAATTCCTCCCGAGCTTACTTTGTCCCTATTTTTCCATCGATGCATACTCTAATCTTGCCATCAATGACAAGAATACTCTTCCTATTAAAACATGCCAACAATCTCCCCCTTTGGCATTGATGGCAACAAAGGCACCCAGACCTGTTCTTTTCTCTCCCTTTGACATCAATGTCAAAGAAAACACGCTCCCTTTGAGTTGTTGCAGTATTTTTAGGAGGTATCAGATATGCAATTAATACAAGTCTCCCCCTAACAGGATGGACTCTCTTAGGTGTGAAACGGGATGACACCCATCTTCTGTCGGAGATATTCAAAAGGGGTCTTAGCTAGGGGTTTAGTAAAGATGTTTGCTATTTGTTCTGTGGTTGGAATGTACTGAACCTGAACAACCTGATTGGTGACTTGCTCTCTCAAAAAATGGTATTTTATGGGGATATGCTTGGTCTTGGAGTGGAATATGGGATTCTTAGACACACTGATGGCACTAGTGTTATCACAATGAATTGGGATCGGTGCAACATATTTTACCTCCAAGTCTGCAAGTGTCTAAATCATCCATAATACCTGAGTCCAATAGGTAGCAGCAGAAATGTACTACGCCTCTATGGTTGATAAATAAATGGAACCTTTCTTTTTACTAAGCCATGCTACTAATGAGTCACCCAGGAAGAATGCTCCTCCACTGGTGATTTTTCTCTCAGCAACACAGTTTTCCCAATCTGCATCTGAATAAGCAGTTAACTGAAAATTCTGATTTTTGGGATACCACAGACCATAAGTCATTGTTTCTTTCAGATACCTGAATATCCTTTTGACAGCTAGTAAATGACTCTGTTTAGGGGCAGACTAATATCTTCCTACCATTCCTACAACATGCATTATGTCTAGGCGAGATGCTGTGATGTACAAAAGGTTGCCTATCATTGACCTATATGAACTTTGATCAACATCATGTGAGTCATCATCCTTGCTTAATTTGAACCAGTTACCATAGGTGTGCCCATAGATTTAGAATCTTCCATTTGAAACCTTTTCAACATTTCTCTTAGATATTTTTCTTGAGAAATGAACATCCCTTCAGACCTCTGAGTAATTTGCAAACCAAGAAAAAATGATAGTTCACCTATCATAGACATTTCAAACTCAGACTCCATGGCAGAAGAAAACCATTTTACCAATGAATCCTTATTACATCCGAAGATGATTTCATCTACATAGACCAAAACAATGAGCAAATCATCACCCGCTGTTTTGATATATAGGTTGTTGTCAATTGTTCCTCTCTTGAACCCTTTGTCTTTGAGATACGTATCCAGTCTATGATACCAGGCACGGGGAGCTTGTTTTAATCCATATAAAGATTTCTTCATCTTGCATACTAAGTCAGGGTTATCAGACAGTTCAAAAATNAAATCTCCATTTAGAAAAGTTGACTTGACATCCATTTGATAGACTTTAAACCTTTTATGACAAGCATAGGCAAGAAATATTTTGATAGCTTCCAACCTTGCTACAGGCGCAAATGTTTCATCAAAATCCAGTCCCTCTATTTGAGAATAGCCTTTACAGACCAATATTGCTTTGTTCTTAACAACTTGTCCCTGCTCATTCAACTTGTTCTTAAAGATCCATTTGGAACCAATGATATTTTTACCTTCCAGTCTTTGAACCATCTACCATTTATTGTTTTTCTCAATCTGATCAAGTTCATTATTCATTGCTTTAACCCAGTGGTCATCTTTGTTGGCTTCATTAAAATTCTTGGGTTCCAGCATGGATATGAAGGCTATATGAGACTGTTTGGTGTTTTTGATTAGCTTTCTCCTGGTTTGTACACCTTTGTCTTTTTCTCCAATTATCTAACTTATAGGATGATTCTTTTGAATGATTCTGGAGGAGGAATTTGAAGTTGACTACTGATTTGATTCTGTCTGAGTGTCTGAGTCTTCATCTGATTCAGAGTCTTCATTTTCTGATTCTTGGACTTGTCCATCTTCATCTTTAGTTGTGTCTTCTGTAGAAGACTCATTACTATACATCTCTCTTGTTGATATTCCTTCATCAACTTTTACATAAATATTGTCAACCATTTTATGCAGCCTCTTATTATAGCAACTATATCCTTTACTATTTGTGGCATACCCTAAGAAGATACCTTCATCATCCCTGTCATCATATTTGCCGATGTTCTCATCATTATTCTTTATGTAGCATTTACTCCCAAAGACTTTGAAGTGTTTAATTGAAGCAAGTCTCCCAAAACACAGTTCATAAGGTGTCTTGTCACTTTGTGGTCTGAGGTGAGATTTGTTAAGAACATAGACTGCTGTGTGTATTGCTTCTACCCAGTAGGTTTTGCCAATGTTCTTCTCATTCATCATTGACCTGGCCATTTCCTACATTGTTCTGTTTTGCCTCTCAATAACTCCATTTTGTTGTGGAGTTCTTGGGATTGTGTATTCTCTCTTGATCCCATGCTCATCATTGAATTCCTTGAAGTCTCTTGACATAAAATCTCCTCCCCGGTCTGATCTTACTACCTTTAACCTCTTGCCTATTTTAGTCTCAGTTAAAGCCTTAAATATTTTAAACTTCTCAAATGCTTTAGCCTTTTCCTTGAGAAAGGCAACCCAAGTAAGTCTGGAGTAATCATCGATAATCAACATGAAGT
>JASDQU010260643.1:1434-15148 GCA_032191745.1 Picea mariana
AAAAAAAAAAAAAAAAACATGAATAAGTAACCAGGAAGAGAAACTAGAGGGAATAAAAGAGTGGGAAAATAGAAAGGTGAAAGACAGTTTTGGTAAGCGTGAATCAGTTTCAAGGAAGCCTCATTGTTGCAAAACCATGATGTTCTACTAATTGTCAGCAAATGTGTTGTTGAAGATTAGATTTTATTGCAACCTCTGAATGTAACTATGTTCTTGATACATTCTTCCATGACTGTAACATATTAACTTAACTACTAAACTTCATATTCTACTAATTGCCAGCAAATGCTTTGTTGAAGATTAGATTTTATTAGAATGTGTGGGTGTAACTGTGTTGTTCATTTCTTCCATGAGTGCAACATATTAAGTCAAGTATTAAACTTCTTGCATAATGGGCTGTTAGCATTAAAACTTAATAATTTCATGTCTAGAAACAAGAATAATGATTTTGCTGCAACATTGTATATTGGTATTAGTAAACACAATATTGAAGAAGTATGAGAGCACCGAACCACACAAGTTAGAATATGCGTTAAACCCAGAAAAGAGGCAGCAATGAAGAGTCGAAGGMAATTTTTTTTTAATAGCATATCCATTTAAAAAAATAAGAAAAACACTGAGTATTGTACATCTATCCTTAGAAATTGGACCCAGTTCTTCGGGCCAAAACATTGAAGGTATCTGCGACAAACACARGCACGATATCCGCAGTATGCAACACGTAAATGGTTGCAGGGCAAGTGGAATAGGCATTAGYTGAAACCACCTCTGCATAGTCCAAAAAAATTCAGTAGCACAACTTGCACGTGCAATTCTAGAGGCCCAAATTAGTCCATTCTGGGCAGAAGGAGATGACTAGTAGGACAATGCCTTACACCAGTGARATTTTTGGACCTGATTCCCGAAGATGTTAATCAATCATTTTTTGGCTTGAAATATATCTCTGGGATCATCAACATAACATTGCTTTACAATGAAACTCTTCCACCTAGAACAGACTAATTTGGAACTCTGGAATTCCTACTTTCGTGCTGCAAAGTGGCTGTTGCATTTACTATTGGTTTCTTTTCTGAAACTCCTTTTGGTGTTGTCATGACCGCCATCACCGAGCCGAGAAGATCCATTTGTTATGGTTCATTTCAATTTGGGCGCAGGAGTGGGAAGATTCTTTGCATTGCCATAATCCATTGTTGTATCATCGTCTATTAGATCATCTTCTTCCGGCTCGGAATTCATGGTATCAACTTCTGTGACATGCATGAATCCAATTGGGTAGGTTCTCTGAGCAACCAGGGTTGCGATGGAATTTTTTGAATTGAAATATATCTCTCGGTGTACCAAGGGACCATTTCCTTTTTTGCTCCTAGGCAGAGGGAGATGAATAGTAAGAATATGCCCTGGAATAGTGGAACGTCTAGCCATTATGCCCCAATGTGTTTTCTATGTGTGGAGAGAACTGCTGCCAGAAGTTATTAAGAATTTTCGTTTTCTCGAGACGATGTTTGAAATGAAAATCGGGGAGGGATAATACAACCCTCCACAAATTATGGTTTAATGTGTATCAATGGAATATCTCCTCGAGCCTTTCTCGGATCAATGACAATTTCCAGTGTTTGTGCRGAATGAGCTGTCACCATCATAGMTCAGTAATTKCACAATTAGAAAAAAGTGCRAAGGTGGCAGTGACGGAAAAAAGAGATTAAGAATTAGAAATTTATTAAAAGCACCAACTCGWCGACGCACAAAARAAGAAGATTGCATCTCTTTTGAAATGAATACCTGGAAAGGATAACATAGTTGTGCACAAATMTTATTTTAATTCGTAGTAATGAAAAATCTTCTCTAGATTTCTGGACATTAATGACAATCTTAACGGTTCCTGCAGGATGGCTACTAGCATTAAAGATTATCTGGAAACAAGCACGAAGGTAGCGGTGATGGGGAAATCGATTCCAAGAAATACCAAAGTATGGAAARCGGTCGGGCAGGTTACAAAAGAAAAATGACAGAAGATATACYTAGAAGACATGAAGGGTTGATGGTCATATTGTATCTTAGTGACAGATATTGGCCATCAATTTGTATGTCGCGGAATTTGTAAATTGAGAAGTGGACCTGTGGGCCGACTGGCTCAACATTGCACTTTCATTGTTCCGTGTCCTCCAAATAACACTCGGATTTYTKCGATAAATAGATTGACAGATGGAATCGAGGGTTGGTGCGTTCAAGATTTCCATTGTTTACRGATGGAAATCCCTATGAACTATCTAACATATCTAAAAACATTATTTTCAGTACTAAATTATTAATATTACATATTGATAATTTATAACATATTATCAATAAACATAGTAAACATGCACTTTTATAAAGTATGGACATGAGATTTTATAGAGCATATGCGGATCCCTCATTCCATACTCAGGCACTTTTTCGATTGCGGGTTCTCGGACTGGTAGGCTAAAAATTGAGCCTCTATTGTTTCGTGTCCTACAAATAGAACCTACACTTCCACGATATACAAATTGACAGGTGGACTTGCGAGTTGGTTGGTTCATATTGCAGAATTTAATTAGACAAGAAAGTTTGTACAATCTAGTTGGCCAAGTGATATAAAAGTATTTCGACAAATGGGTAATACATGGTAAACATGTACTTTTATAAAGTATGGACATGAGATTTCATAGAACATATGCGAATCCCTCATTCCATACTTGGGCACTTTTTGGATCGTGGGTTCACGGCCTGGCGGGCTGAAAATTGAGTATCTATTGTTCTGTGTCCTACAAATAGCACCTACACTTCCGCGATATACAAATTGACAGCCAGACTTGCAGAGATGAGTCTCTATATAAAGTATGGACATGAGATTTTATAGAGAATATGCAGATCCCTCATTCCATACATAGGTACTTTTTTGATCATGGGTTCGTGGCCTGGAGGGCTGAAAATAGAGTCTCTATTGTTTCGTGTCCTACAAATAACACCCAGACTTCTGTGGTATACAAATTGACAGGAGGACCTATGGGTTGCTTGGCTGAATATTGCATTTGTATTGTTCTAGAACATATGCAGATCCCTCATTCCATACTTGGGCACTTTTTGGATAGCGGGTTCGTGGCCTGGCGGGCTGAAAATTAAGTATATATTGTTCGGTGTCCTACAAATAGCACCTAGACTTCCATGATATACAAATTGACAGGCGGTCCAGGCACTTTTTTGGATCGCAGGTTCGCAGCCTGGTGGGCTGAAAATTGAGTATCTATTGTTCCGTGGCCTAAAAATAGCACCTACACTTCCATGATATACAAATTGACAACCAGAATTGCAGAGGTGAGTCTCTATATATAGTATGGACATGAGATTTTATAGAGCATATGCGGATCCCTCATTCCATAGTTAGTCACCTTTTTTATCGCGGGTTCGCAGCCTGGCAGGCTGAAAATAGAGTTTCTATTGTTCTGTGTCCTACAAATAACACCCAGACTTCCGCGATATACAAATTGATAGGAGGACCTACGGGCTGCTTGGTTGAACATTGCATTTGTATTGTTCTAGAACATATGCGGATCCCTCATTTCATACTTGGGCACTTTTTGGATCACGCGTTCGCAGCCTGGCGGGCTGAAATATAAGTATCTATTGTTCGGTGTCCTACAAATAACACCTAGACTTCCGCGATATACAAATTGACAAGTGGTCCAGGTACTTTTTGGATGGCGGAATCGCGGCCTGGCGGGCTGAAAATTGAGTATCTATTGTTCCGTCTCCTACAAATAGCACCTACAGTTCCACGATTTACAAATTGACAGCCAGACTTGCGGAGATGAGTCTCTATATAAATTATGGACATGAGATTTTATAAAGCATATGCTGATCCCTCATTCCATACTTAGGCACTTTTTTTATCACGGGTTCATGGCCTGGTGGGCTAAAAATAATGTATTTATTGTTCCGTGTCCTACAAATAACACCCAGACTTCTGAGATATACAAATTGACAGGAGGACCTATGGGCTGCTTGGCTGAATGTTGCATTTGTATTGTTCTAGAACATATGCAGATCCCTCATTCCATACTTGGGCACTTTTTGGATCGCGGGTTCGCGGCCTGGTGGGATAAAAAATAAGTATCTATTGTTCAGCGTCCTACAAATAGCATCTAGACTTCCGCAATATACAAATTGACAGGCACTCCAGGCACCTTTTGGATCGTGGCCTAGCGGGATGAAAATTGAGTATGAGTTGGACTTGCGGAGATGAGTCTCTATATAAAGTATGGACATGAGATTTTATAGAGCATATGCAGATCCCTCATTCCATAGMTAGGCACTTTTTTGATCGCGGGTTCGTGGCCTGGCGGGCTGAAAATAGAGTCTCTATTGTTCCATGTCCTGCAAATAATACCCAGAGTTCCGCGATATACAAATTGACAGGAGGACCTACGGGCTGCTTGGCTGAACATTGCATTTGTATTGTTCTAGAACATATGTGGATCCCTCATTCCATACCAGGGCACTTTTTGGATCACGGGTTCGCAGCCTGGCAGGATGAAAAGTAAGTATCTATTGTTCGGTGTCCTACAAATAGCACCTAGACTTCCGCGATACACAAATTGACAGGAGGACTTGTGGACATGAGTCTTTATATAAAGTATGGACATGAGATTTTATAGAGCATATGCGGAGTCTCTATATGGACATGAGTCTCAACATTGCAGTTTCATTGTTCCGTGTTCTCCAAATAGCACTTGGAGTTCCGCAATATACAAATTGATAGATGGACTTAAGGGCTGGCGGGTTCAAGTTTTCCATTGTTTAAAGATGCTAATCCCTATCAACTATCTAACATATCTAAAAACAAAATTTTCAATACTATATTATTAATATTAAATTTTGATATTGCAGAATTTAATTAGGCGAGAAAGTTTTTGCAATCTGGTCGGGCCACTGATATAAAATTTTTCCGACAAACGAGCAATGCATAGTAAACATGTACTTTTAGAAACTATGGACAAGAGATTTTATAGAGCATATGCGGATCCCTCATTCGATATTTAGCCAATTTTTTTGATTCGGGGCTCTCGGCCTGGCTGGCTGAACATTGCACTTTCATTGTTCCATATCTTCCAAATAGCACTCAGACTTCCGTGATATGCAGATTGACAGATGGACTTGAGGGTTGGCGGGTTCAAATTTTCCATTGTTTACGGATGACAATGCCTATCAACTACCTAACATATCTAAAAACATTAATTTCAATACTAAATTATTAATATTACATATTGATATTGCAGAATTTAAGTAGACAACGAAGTTTGTCCATTTTGGTGGACCGACTGATATAAAAGTTTTTCGACAAACGAGTAATACATAGTAAACATGTACTTTTATAAAGTATGGACATGAGATTTTATACAACATGTGCGGATTCCTTATTTCATACTTAGGCACTTTTTGGATGGCGGGTTCGCGGCCTGGCGGGCTGAAAAGTGAGGTTTTATTGTTCCGTGGCCTACAAATAGCACCCAGAGGCCCCGATAAACTATCTAAAAATTCCATTGTTTACAGATTCTAATTGCTATCAACTATCTAACATATCTAAAAACATTATTTTCAATACTAAATTATTAATATTAATTTTTGATATTGCAGAATTTAATTAGATGAGAAAGTTTGTACAATTTGGTCAGGCGACTGATATAAAAGTTTTTGGACAAATGAGCAATACATAGTAAACATGTACTTTTAGAAACAAACAATATTGTAACTTCACATGCAATCCTCGAACAATTTTGCATGCAACTATTTTCTTTCATGGCAGGACTGGAGCGACAACAAAATATCACAGAATAATAGATATCGGCCTCGACAAACATGGAAAATAACACAATTGCACATTGAATCGTGGGTGCAGGGACTAAACATCGTAAAGTGCCCCAAATAAACAATAATAATAAAAAAGAAAAGCTCCAACAACCGTTGCTGCACCCCAACCCTACAAGGCCGAATCAAACAAAAGAAAACAACAAGGACCAAATTTTGGCGGGTTCAAGATTGCAATTGTTTAGGGATGCTCATCCTATCTAAATTTATCTAAAAACATTATTTTCAAATACTAAATTATTAATATTAACTATTATTCGTTCATTCAAATTATTCCAGGATATTAATTTTACCAAGTTCAACGAATAAGAAAAAATGACAAAACAATGACCATTTTGAATTTTAAGAGCCTCTTGTTGGTATGATATGACAATTTCATTTCACACACTATATATTCATTGATTTCAAATTATTTCAGAACAATAATTTGAGCAAGTTCATCGATCAAGGAAATATGCTAAAGGAAGCCACATAGTACATTTGTGTCACAGCGCCATAGAAATTATCAGGCGGATCTGCGTGCCAGCTGGCTAAAAAATTCAATTATATTGTTCTATGTCCTCTAAAGAACAGTTGAAGTTCCATGGTATACAGATTGAAAGACAAAGAAGAAAACCAAGAACCAACAATACTTTAAATAGGCTGCAAGCAAGTTTCCAGAAGGTTTCATAGAGCAGAACCCATCGACCTTTGCACCAAACAATTTGATATACAAAGAAAAGACGCCGTTGCATTCATTTTCTCTTGCATATGGTATATGTTCCCAGTAGGAAATAACTGCGACCATGCGATATATGGGGATTACAGAGATATGGACCAAGTCCAATGAACATTCATTTGGATGTTGAACAAATATTGTAGAGACACATGAGGTATTTTTGTTTCCTGCCAAAGTTTCATATATTTTATTTTTTCCGCTTCTTCAACTGATATGAAAAATTGCATTGTTCTCATTTAAGGTGAATTTTCTCTATATTCGAAGTTTTCGCAGCATGTAGACACTGCTTGCCTTTTTCTGTAGATACGTTTCATACGACAATTCTGCCAACTCATAAAGCACATTTTGTAATAGAGGCTTACTAACTGTACAATGCACGGTTGTTTTGCCCATGGTTCAGACAACAACATTGACACAATGTCCATATATATATGGACATTTTTCAACGCATCACAGACAATCAATTGTATCATCACTTATCAAAGCGGAGGCAGAAGCAACAAAATTGTAGTTTGCACATACAGGCTCAAAGGGGGTCGAGTACACATTGGCTGCAACTAAAAGACCTTCAACTTGGGAAAGCGAGCAAAGGAATTAATACATTGAAGAATATAATACACAACTGTAYTCCCCCCTCCCCTTTAAAAAAAAATTAAAATTAAACAGGTGCAGAAATTTGTTGAAGGCTATTTCTATAAGCAAAGTGAGGATGATTTTGTGGATGTATACGCACAACAGTTGTAGAGCTAGCTAGTTTCTTCAGATCCTCTACTATATCTGCTCGCAACTTTGTTACAAATGTTGCCTGGGTTGTCCGAAAGATCCTTTCTCTAACATCCCTCTTCTTTGTTATATTTTTGAACAACATAAGTGGAATCTACCCTCTATGCAATTGTTGYTCTATTAATRAAAACAAATCTGMATATGTATCGAACAATTGTAGCTACAACATGGAACAGTGCAATATTTGTGTAACTTATTCAACATACATGTAGATGCGAAAGTAAAGGACAAAACTGAATATGAAAATCGGTACCATGGCCTTGTTGATGTCTGACTCGCCATCCTTTATATGGAGAATGTGTTGCGAGCAAAATTTTCTCGCCAGTGTAACAACAACCCCAATCATTTTGATTGCGTAAATATTAATGCTCTGTGCAAGCTGGATGATATTCGAGTCCAGGACGAAGCGATATTCTAAACAAACATCGAGAATTTTTTCCACAATGCTTGTTTCGTTCAGTGAAATAATTCGATCGCAATCACCACGGTCATATACTGTTTTGGGCAATATATTAAAATTTGTAATGGATATCCCATTACGCAGCAATATCTTTTATGCATGTTTCTGGACAAGTTGTGGAGGAACAATCAATGTCACCGTCATCATGGCGTCCTTGTCTGTCATGTCAGCACGCATAATGGATCTACTTTTGTTTGCCTTGTCCAAGTAGGTGCTATAGACAACCATTATGTCCCCGACGAACACTTGTCCACTTTGGCGGTTGTTCAAGGCCTCTATTGACAATACTTTGGATGTTACAACTCTAGACCTGATGACATTTTTTGAACAGGAAAACTAAAGTAAATGGTAGTGTGCTACAAGTACACACATAGTTTTTGATGAACTATGGAGCCACAGTTTCGCAACCACACCTCTTAGTCTGCGGAACATACAACAGGTTCGGTGTCTTGCTTGTACTTGTTGATACCTCTTGCGAGCTGCAAACCATGTATTGCAGATGGCATGAACATATCTGCCATGCCATAGATGAATATACAGCCCAAGAAATTTGTTTAGTAAACATAGTAAGAGTAGAGTGTATGCATCTTTACCTTTGGCCTTGTCGGTCTGTCGATGTCTCGGATGACTGAATGCTCATGGTCGTGTCACTAGTCCAACTTTTTCTGATGCAAGCATGTGCAGATGAACATCAGGACTAAACAAGCATATGCATTGTATATTGTGCATCAGAACAACCAAATAAACAAAAAACTGTATGCATCTGAATTTTTTAACTAGAGTAATGTTTAACATTAAACAAGGCATGAGCGCGGGGCACCATGGCCAATCTGTATATTGCAGACCCTCGAAAGCCAGGGGAGCAATATTCAACCTGCCATCCTGGCATCCGCAATCGAGAAAGTGGGTAACTATGGAATAAGGTAGGAGCAGGACCACATATGTCAATCCGTTAGTCCGCCAACCGACGCACGAAGGAATTTTCGGAAAGCACACTAGGCAGATGAATTAGAAAACAAAATGAATAATAGATAATGGGAAAAGTAGAAATAGGGATTGGAGAAAGGCCCATTATTGCGAAGTGATCGTTTTCAAGTCTAATATTATATACCCCCACCTGATTTGTATATTTAATTTACCAACACACTTGGTATACCTTTTAGAAGATTGTACCATAAAATCCTCTGTTGTTGCATAGAATAAGTCATCTCCCTATCCAAGCAACCTTTTTTTTCCAAGGCAGCAATGTCGAAGATGAAATGGACATGAAGGCAAGTTAGTATGAAGACAAACATCTAAAAGAAAATGAAACAGTTCTATTTACCCTCCAAAGAGTCCTTCGTCCTATCCAACCATTCTATTTGTTTAAATGAAACAATGTAGCGCAAACACAACAGACATGAACTAGCTTAGTATGATGCACGTAACCAAGATAACTTACCATATAGGAAGGCACACAACTAGTTTAACATATATATAGACCATAAATGAAATACAAAACAACACAATCTGAAACAACAGTATAAGCATGCACCTTTCTATATATTCTTCAACCGTTGCAGTCAATACTCCCTCCTTTTCGCCAGCTACTCTGTTTGTTTCAATGTGGGAACGCACAAAATTCAATGAACATCAATGGAAGTTGGTATTCACCGGAGAATAAGAAATATGTACATACATCAAAATTGACTCAACGAACAGTCTAGAAAGGCAAAAAAATGAACCTTTGYGCTTCTCTATCCATGGCTGTAAACATGTAGATTTTTTTCCCCCGCCCAAAATATATTACAAGGCACAAAATATCACGCAATTGCATGGCTGCAGCTAAATGATTTCTGGTTTTCCCTRGAAATTTATTCAGATATGCCCTTTAACCATGTTCTTTATCCTCTACACAGACTGTTGTGCCCATGATACAAGTTCTCAGTTTTCCATGGMAAACTACCCAGACATGCTTCTAGACATGAAAATATAATCTTGCAGAATCTTTGTTGCACATATCATATCTCAAGCACAACACAAATTRTATCATGCACACACTAGTCTATGTAGAGGAGAAAGAACATGCAATGTCATATCCGCACATCTGACCATACAGGRTTTATAAATGTAGCCTGCATACATATGCTTTATTCCAACAAAAAAACAACGGATATTGTAACTTCACATGCAATCCTCACACAATTTTGCATCTAACTATTTTCTTTCATGGCAGGACTGGAGCAGCAGCAAAATCTCAGAGAATAACAGATATCGACCTCGAAAGACATGGAAAATAACACAACTACATGTCGACTCATGGGTGTAGGGGATGAACACCGTAAAGCGCCCCAAATAAACAATAACAATCCAAAAAAAAAGAAAAAAGAAAAGCTCCAACAATCGCCGCTGCACCCCAACCCTGCAAGGCCGAATCAAACAAAAGAAAACAACAAGGACCAAACCAGCGAGAAAGCACCAACAAGATGAACTGCACCCCAGGGACCCAAAGTGCAAACCCCAGCCAAACAAACAGAACCAGTAGCCCACGAACCAAGGAACCAACAAGAACCACCGAGCCAATGAAAAATATATATGTATTTCCAACGATTACGAAACTGCACCCCAAGCACAGAAGGAACCGAAAACATACAAGGAACATGCGACTACAAATAAGCAAACATTCTACTTACAAACTACAAACACTGAACAACAAACAAGGAATACAAAATGAAACTATGGCATCCAAACTTACTCTGAAACAATGAAATGCAGAAGCGCAGGTCAAATCGCGAGCGAAACAACAACAAGCAGCAACCGAGAAACCAATGAAGAAGAAGCAATCATCGAACCAGTAAACAATGTATGTAGCTTCAATGGCAGAACAAGGATGAAACATACAATGGCTATTGAACTAGTGGTGGACAAACAAGACTGTGCAAATTCACTGTAACTGTATAGAAAATTTCGAGGAAAAATGTACTCCGAGAAGCATATTTACATAAACATTTAAGACTGTCAGGCTGTCTAAGGACCTCGTGGTATGCAAACATTTAAGATGTCAGGGGTGTTGGAGGACGTCGCGTCATGTAAACATTTATGTTGTCAGGCCTATTGAGGCATCTTGGAATAAGTGTCAATACATTTTAACAAATATACATCCACCAAAGATGCTATACACTTTGGAATTCTCAATCACTACAAAGCTTGGATATCAAAACGTTTCAATATGCTTAGTACATATCAAAACCTATAGATATATTCGGCTAGTAGAAAATGCTAATACAAACATTTGAATTAATGCTAGCATTAATCGACCTTCAACCAATATAGAGGAAAAATATATGATTAAAAAATATTGTCTGCGAGAAAAAGTTTGGGTATGTTGCCATATAGTACATTAGGAATATCGAAGCCGGCAATAAGACCTCCAATATCTTATCCAATTAGAGCAGTACATATAAGTTACTTTTTATTATATATAAATATATACTTTTAATTCCATAGCTCCAACAATAGGTATTGTGCAAATATTTTAGGTCAAAGGACAAACTAATATGTAGTCAACACATTATCGATCGCTATAGTCCCTCTATGCCTATGGCCGTGACTAATAAAATAATGTATTAATTAAATTCCATTAGGGCTCGTGCTAATACAAAGGAGAGGGGAATGTAATAGCACAATTTTGATATGATTATACAAAATCAATTCAGTATCCGTAACGATAACTTGGATGGAGGGGTAGACTTATGTTGGTTTGTATTTCTAGTACACTATGATATACTTACTACTCACAACCGGGGGTAAATATTATTGGGATGTATTTTTGAGATGGAAACATGTACATTAATTTAATGTCAAAAATATCAATTCATTATAAGCAGAGTATAAAGGGGATATGAATCCAAAGGAGAAGTAAGGGGTAAAATGGAGATATTATTATTTTATTGTTTCTTTTGTTTTATTTTGATTTTCCCAATTATTTATCCTTTAAGGTTGTTAGGCTTAGGGGCATATGCAATATATTTCCTTTGCACCATGAGGCATTCACTTAGTGAACCTATGACATAGCACATGTGTTCATGGGATACTAAAGAATACCCCTAATTTCACTTAATATTGATAAATACCCCCCAAAATCCTTTTATTGAACCCCCCTCACAATACATCTTTACTATAAAAAAACTCCATATTTTTACTAGATATCCCTAATTTTTACTAGATGCCCCTTTTTGTAACCCCCAATACCTATAAACCCCCCTATACCTTGCAACACCCTCCCTTCCCCCCTTCCCCCCACCCACTCGCCCCAATAACTACAATATATTGAATTTATTTTTCACAATTTTAAAACTCCCTTTATGAATGAATGTGATAATATATTGGTCAAAAAGGAAAAGCCCTCGTGCTCTTCACTCTTCATGATATATCCAAGTGGGAAGCCAACTCTAGCAATTGGATGGGTTGGATTCTTGGTTCTCCTCTGGGCCCGCTTACTTCCCTTTCTCAATCTCTTTTTCAAGCTCTTGTTGGATGTGCACCTTTGAATAATTTTGGAAATGACAAGTGGGGATGGGGGGACTCCTCCTTCACTGTAAAAGCTGGGTACACATCTTTGCTAGAATATTCTTTTCCTTAAAAGTGATCCAAATTATGGAAGAAAGTCTAAAATGGAGGCGGGCTACCCAAGATAAACATTTTTTGTTGGATTTTAGCGCACAGGAAATTGCTCACATTAGAGAACCTAAATAAAAGGAGAATTGTGGGACCTTCTCAATATTCCCTATGCATCCAAGCTGAGGAATATTTGCAGCATTTGTTTGTAGATTACGGATTTGTAGAAGAAACTTGGAAATGCATGCTAATTGGCTGATAGATTAGAGAGTTGAATGGCCTTAAGTATATAACATGATTTTTTTTCTTGTTGGAGAAACAAATATAAAGGTTCATTCAAGAAAAAAACCAGTATTCATGAGAATTTGGGAAGCGATTGCTAAATATGTAATGTGGAAAATTTGGCTTGCCCGAAAAAGGTCAATTTTCCAAAATGAGAAAACTCCTCCCAGGAATTTTGCTTCTAAAGTTATCTCATTGCTTGCTGAACATTTGAGTAGCCGAGGAAGACTGCAGGATCATGGCTTGGACTATCAAAAACATTATTGGGTTTCCAAGTTCCAAGTGGACGATATAAATGATAGTCCCCATAGAATAAAATCAATTCTAATGCCACTTTGGGTGATAAGGAAGGTGTTATCACTCTAGGAAACTCTCCTAGGCTGTAAGTTGGAGATGCCTGGTAACTAACTCTTTTTGGGAAATATTTTCTCCATATTTGATGTGGTTTTTGGATCAAGATGAATGTCTAGGGACTGGACTGTGTTTTCAAGATTGTCTAGAAATATAAAATCTCACAAGGCCTTCTAGTCATGCAGTCAGATAAGGTTTGATTAAATGGAGGAGAAAATAGTATTTAACCAGACTATACTCATATAAAACAAGCACAATGGGTTTAATAACTAAAGAAATAACTTATGATTATCAACTAAATCAATCAATTGTGAGATGATAGTCACATGGAGATTGAATGAGCATCAACAAAGAACATTCACTCATAAGATATCAGAGAACAAAAAAGAGAAGTCTGACAACACATCTGAAGGAAGCTTGAATTTTTTTTATATAATAAGAATAAGTCTATAGATTACAGAAACAGCATGTAGAACTCAATATCGAACCCCTGGTTCATCTTCTATCCTAAGCTTTATAGCATTACAAAGTAGTTCTAAGATCCTGAAAATAAGGATCAAATATACTAAAAATACTAAGTCAAAATTCAGTTGCAAAAGAAGTGGGATGCTTCCCCAAAATGAGGCAAATCCCAGATTTCT
>JASDQU010260645.1:9422-25754 GCA_032191745.1 Picea mariana
TTTGAGATTTTAGCTCTTTGGAAGGAGGGATCCTTATAAACTTGGGTCTTTAAAGGAAATGCAAAAAAAGGAGAAGAGGACAACTTCGAAAAAACGAAGTTAAAACCCCCTAGGGTCCTTGGAAACCTTGAAATCCACCAAAAATGAGCATAAACTCCTCTTGGACCTGTTTTTGTTGCAACAAAACAGCAAACAGATAAGATGAGAAGTGATAGAAAAAGATTTTAAACAAATAAAACAGAAATTTTCTAAGGTAAAAAGGTAAATTTTTAAGGGGTTTTTTAGGCTTTAAACAATCCTAACTTAGGCTCCCTTTGGAGATTTCTGTTTGCTGTTTTAGGACAACAAACTAAAGATCTCCCAACAGCTTGAATAAGCAAATAAAACAGAGCACCACTTGACTTAAAACTTTAGAAGAAAAAGACCAAGTAAAGTGCTTTAAACTTGACCTAGATCTACCTTTAAAAATTTGACAAATTATAATTAGATCTAGAAAATACTTGCATGCAGCCTTTAGATGTAAAAAATAAAGCTTGAAACTACTCTAAACCAGCATGCAACCAAAAGAAAGAAGTAAGGAGAAATTTTATCAATTTTTGGAGCCTTCGTCTGAGCTTGGAAACTTAGGCTATGGAGTTCTCTTGGTAATGGACAAGAGGACACTTTCTCTTATGAACTATTGGACGATGACAATTTGGATAACCTGCAATTAGATGCTTCAATCTTGCAAACAACTGTTAATGGCCTTCCCTACATACATAACTCACCAAAACATGTTAGATTTAACCTAAAATATAACATGCATTTAGGAATATATGGAGTAAATAAAAGCAATAAGAAAGATCAACCTAGATATTTCTTACCTAATCATATGACAACATACCTTATTAGGCTTTAACAATTAATCATCAAATTAAAGCATTAAACAATACAAGTTACCTCATAGATCATTTGCATTTATATACAACCACCACACATGTATATCCACACCATGATTTTGTTCCAAAGACTTTTTTATTCCAATACTTGAAAAATATTACAATGCTTTTCTGCCCAAGACTGAACTCCCCAATGAGGGAGGTCGACCTCTCTTATATAGGGGAAAGGGTGGAGATCCCTAGGCAATTGCATGCTTAGGGTTAGGGTTTTGGAGGATGGCGTGAGAGGAGGAGCTACGTGAGGAGTGGCGCACTTAGGGAATGAGGGAGTGAAGAGAGTTTACGTATGGTAAAGGGGAGTGTAGGTAGAGTTGAGTGGGAGGTGATGTAGGGAAGAAGAGTTACGTAAGAGATGAGGGCGAGTGGACATGAGTTGAGAGGGTCACGTATGGTGAAGGGAGAGTGAGTGGGAAATGACGTAGGGAAGCTATGTGAGAAGAGGGAGAGATGTGTGAGTCAAGTGAAAAGTCTAGGAGTGAAGAGAGGGTGACGTAAAGTGTGAAGGGAAGTGACGTGGGAGGGAGGACGAGTGATTTAGGGGGAAGGGTGAGTGGATGCATGAGTTAAGTGAGAGGTTTGGGAGTGAGTGGAAGTGTGGGCCACATGAGAGATGCGCTAGGGTTAGGTGAGGAGCCACCTAGGATGGGAGTCGAGTCCCTACATTGGGAACTCCTCCCAAAGGCCATGTCATCCAACTAAGTCGACCCTCTCATTTAGTTGACTCACTTTACCCTTGAGTTGACTAAAGACACCCATAAAACATGTCTCAAACATGTTCCCAGTTCTCCTTATTTTTTAGGAGATTTAATTAAATGCCCCTTTTCTGCATTTTTCGAGTAATATTGACATTTTTAGCAATAATAATCGTTTTTTTGCCTCAAAAGATGGGAAATAGGGGTTTACATCATGCTTTGGATTGGAAAACGACTGTAAATATGGCATCTGATAATGTTTGATGCCATATTTTTTACATTTATTGATTCAGAATTAATAAATTCCAATTTTGCGGGAATTTAATTAATTCACTAAAACTTTAAAAAAAATCTATCAGACTTAGCCGCAATTTCCAAATAACTCGGACTATGTTCTAGTATGAGCTTATATATATTCTTACACTAGACATTGGATTTTCCATGCCGAGACCTGCTTGTCAACACATACTTCGGTTTTGGAGCAAGTCTTTTTTTGAGTGAAAAAACTTAGAAATTATTTAATCTTCTCACTAAGGTAAGGAGAAAAAATAATTAACAAGTGAAAAAACACTCCGGAGTATGTGCCCACTCCCATATCAAGGGTGGCCAATAGCCTTTTGCAATCTCTCATACTTAGACCATTTATTACAATAGTGGAAATGCGAGAAAAATGGGCCTTTTCAGGGCTTGTTGAATCACTGAACTCTGCATGTATGAACACTGCTTGCTCATTCTCTGGCAGCTCTTCAGGAAATCCATCTTGTGCAAACTGGTGGATAACAGATCTTAAGATCAGTATCAAAGCAAATTGATGCAAATTTAAAATAGATTGCTAGGCTAACAAGGCTTGGTTTTATAGGATTTCATATGAACTTAAGAGTTTTTGTGTGGTTAATCTTGTATCATGCAAAATTGCAAAAATGTTGAATCAATTGCAAAAAACATGAAAACATAGATATAAGATTATTTAACTAATGGATTAGTGATGATCATTAAAGCATCAACCTTTTGGTACACATATAATATCAATCATAAACATTTGGCATCAATAGATTGTAACATACTAACATACAACATCTGTTTAAATTTTGGTATGCTCATTTAACCATAGACAATGTCACATCATTGTTACCCAACCATAGGCATTCACACATGCCACTCCTGAGCACACAAACCTTTACTTAGAATAATTCTGGCAAGCCTACTCCAGAACCAACAAATAAACCCTAGCCACAACTGCTGCAACAACAACACAATAACCATACAAGAAGAGCGTACCTTTTCTCCAAGAGAAGCACACAAGAGAAATACTCACGACTCCTACATTACTCTTCCAGACTTGTGCCCCTTCCAGCTGTAGCTACTGCTCCCAAACTTGTGCACCTCTAGCTGCAATTGTAGTCTTCTAGACTTGCGCACCTACTAAGTGAGTGTATACAAATGAACTAGGCAACTGCCTATTTATACTAAACAGTGTAGTTGACTGGGGCCGACTTCTCCTTCTAGATGTGTCTATTTATTATTATTTCTCTTGAGGCCGACATCTTTCCCAGGGTTTTCTAACATCTATTTAGCGATTCACTTGCTTTCAGAATATTCTATTCTAAGTCAAAGGTTACACATGGAGGTTATTACTGTTATCGCACAGCTTGTAGCTAGGTCAAAAGGCTATAAGATGGAGGTCAAACTGGTGTAACAGGAACCTATCCCACCTAATGTCACCACGATGGGGAGGTTCTTTCTCTTTAGGGAGGTTAGGCCCAGGGGAGACGTCCCCGGTAACTTGGAGTTTTGAAGAGGCAGAAGTTAAAAGGACAAAGGTAAAGTTCCCCCCTCACAGGTCGCCACCCAAAACATATAGTCCCAGCTAAACAACCAATAATGAAGTGAAACCCCAAAGAAGAACACCTGCCCGGAACAAAGCAACAACAAACCAATATATGCAAGCTATAATTCAATGGGTTAGTACTTCATAAGACTATCTGATATTAAAATAAGCAATTATGACAATAAATATTGACGAAGTCAATGTTTATTAATACGGAAAATGCAAATAATATCACTTCCTCAATAGATACTGAAATGAGATGGCATTTAATGTAACAGATCAACACAACATCAATTAATGCCTAAAATCACCATTTAATTGCTCTTAAAACAAGACGTTGCTGCATAAAGATGAAATATTCAAGTGTGATGTCAGCAACTTAGGGTTAGTAGTTAGGGTTAGCAGTTAGGGTTAGTGTAGTTAGGGTTTCAATTCAGAAAAGTGTTTGAGAGTTGTTTGATCACTTTCACTTCAACACTGGAGGCTAGAGATCAGTGCCTTAGGGTTAAATGGAGTCAGAAAGTGAAGGATGCACAAGTTGAAGGGGATGAGATTCCAAATGACTTGAGGGAAAGGTTTCAAGGTGTTGCTAAAGCAGGGCCTCAAAGACGGAACCCTAGGGGAGAGAGGCTCACTCCAATGTTGCTAAAGCAAGGCCTCGTGCTCTCTCCTCCTTCCCGACAAACAACTAGCTCAATGAAAAGCAAAGTCAAGACAAGAGAGTTTAAAGTGGAAGAGTGTTGCTAAGGCAAGGCTCTTTCATCAAACCCTAAAAGAAAATGGCCCTAGGTGTAGATAACCTAGGCTTGGGACGTCCTCTTCCTCTTGAAGTTCAAAGGTACGGCTAGCTTGAGGGAAGAAGAAAGAAGGAGTGTAGCTGTGGCTAGGCTCTCTTCTTCTTCTTCAATGGCTAAAAGGTTTTTCTATCAGGGGACATGAGACAATGACCTACATGTGTGTTTGTCCCCTAGGGTTTTGATTCAACAATATTTATAAATAGATGCAAGAAATTAAACTACAACCATTCAATCAAGAAGTTTTGCAGAAAAATACTAACAAATCATCAAGAAAATAATCATGCAAACCCTAGTTGTAAACCTTCCTTCAAGAAAAACACCATAGAATGCCAAAAATCTCCTCCTTCAACAAGTGTGCCTTCTTTAGTTTAGCCAATAACCCCAATAGGGCACAAAAATTAGACCTCACTAATGAGTGAGTGTTGTGTTATGATAAAATGAGGCTAAAACTCCTCAATATATACTGTATCAATGACCTTAATTAACTTTTAGGTCATAAAAAGGCCGACAAGGCCATAATACTATTTTTACATTAAATTATCAAATTAAAACCCTAACTGAGTTGTAAAAAAGGTAAAAGCCCCTTCAAGGGAGGCGCTAGCCCCTTTTAGGGCAGATGAGACATCCAGGAGCAAAACGTTAGCTCCCCAGGGGCCTCTCCAACATGCCACACGTGCCACTGCTGCCCAGTCTGCCTCCAAAAATGTCCATGAAGTTGGATGACGTCATGGTGAGGATGGGGACGTCCTAAGCCTTCCAAGGCCAACGTTCATTGAAAAGGGGTCATTCCCCCTAGGTCGGGCTCTGCCAAAGTGCCTCTGATGGAACGTCCTCTTCTTCTCCGGTGCAAGACCCTAATCAACCACTGTCCTATCTCTGCCCCCTGATGGGGTCTCAACATCCATCTGGTGGGTTCTTTAGCCCCATGGAGGTCCGAACTGATCATCTCCCCATGTGTACCGATCCAAATGGTACCTGTCCGTCAGGCATGATCCTGCACATAAAAGGCTACACCCTCCATGGGCTCATCAGTCACCGGCATCATAGCAATGTTAATCACGTTTCATCATCAATATTATCAAACATATGCATAAGACCCTAATACATCAGTCAATAGCTCAAAGACATTACAAAAACCTACAATACTAGACTGGGGAAAAAGACAAGATGTCCTATTGGGCTAGTATCCACAAGAAAGGGGAAGTTTCCAGGAAGGTTTCATCCAAGCCATGTAAGTGAGGTGATGTGGCTAGGGGATGTCTAGACATGCGGGTGAAGTGAGAACCAAGGATGCATGATGTTATCTGTGGGTGCCTTTGTAGAAGGCGAGCTATACCTGTCATGGATGCAAATTTTTCCAAGCCCGCTCTTGCCTTTATTCTTTTTTTTTATTTGCTTTTTCTTCTTCTTTTTCTTTTATTCAAGGGCTAACCAGAGGACACTGCCTTGGCATGGTGACTAGAGCTGACAATGTTACCCACAAGTACTTTCACAGAGATGAGAAGGCTGGCTCGTGATGAGACCCCCTTTCCCTTGACCATGCAGCCAAAGGTCACTGCCGTGGCGTGGTAACCAGATGGTGGCAATGTCATATTGTTAGGTACCCATGAACCTAATAGGCTGGCTCGTGATGAGACACCCTATCCTTTGATTAGATCTTGTTTGTTGTTTTTCGGGTCCCTCTTGTTTGTTGCTGAGAGGCTTTTTATTGCCTTCTAGGGGATCCTTGGGCGAAGCATCTCGAGGTTTTATTTCTAGGCTTTTATCTTTTACCAGTTGCTTTTACCTTCTGGGCCTTTAGCCCCTTCTTCCTACGAGATAAGGTGCAATCCTACAAACAGGTCAACCCAATGCCCGAACAAGGGGAATGGGATAAATGAGCAGGAGATAAGATGAAAGAGTGGTGCTATGATGGGAGCGGACGATGGCTGTTCAAAAATCTCCCCAATGGCAAATCAAGACCTATGGGCACAGGCTTGCTAGAGCACCCTGTCAATCTCCCCAAGCATGGTCAAGTGGGCTAATTTAAGATCCAAGCAGTTGTTAGAGATAAAAGGAATTAGATGCATATATTCAAAGGTTTTAATGATCAAAAGTGACACATACCATGATACCTGGACCAATTACCTCATGGAGCAAGAGCCTCCTCCGATACAAAACCAAGCCGAAGGTGATGGATGTTGCTGCTACTGACAAGAGGAATCTGATGAAAGAAGAAAAGCATGGGCCCTCCAGGGCCATGCTCAGGTCAATCCTGTTCGCGATACTCCATGTCTAGGACCTGTGGGATTCGAGACATGATCTCCTAGTTATCCCAAAAAATTGGGGATAACAAATACCTCCCACAACTACCAAAACATCAACTCTCCCTCTTAGCTAGGGAGGTATTAACTAAGGTGTTGTTCATGTAGTGGTCTCAAACACATCCATCCATCTCACATGTCATGGGCAAGAYTCACATGGTCTTGYAGACTAGTCTACAAGTAGCATCACCATAGCCACATAGGTTATCTCATGATCAAAYAGATCATGTCACAAGTATCATGGCAACACGACCATCTCATGATCAAAAAAATCATGTAACAAGTATCACAATCATAGCCGCACAGGCTCTGGAATGTGCAGTTGAGCCAGTTTGCGTAGAACTGCATTACTACCCAATCCAAGCRGAGTATGGGAAACTGCAACTCGCAAGCTCACAAAATCTAGCATCTAGTTCGTAATGAACTAGTAACTCRCCAACTCACACAAAATCCGGCATCTAGTTCATAAAGAACTAGTAACTTGTCAGCTCATACAGAATATGACATCTAGTTCATAAAGAACTAGTAACTTGTTAGCTCACACAAAATCTGACATCTAGTTCATAAAGAACTAGTAACTCGCCAGCTCACACAAAATTTGACATCTAGTTGTAATGTCCCCACTTTGGGACATCATTACATTATAGAGGGTTATAATGACCAGAGTAGCCAGATGGAGGTTATAGCAAGTACATAGATTATTGAGAGGTATTTTGGGGTTAGGCTTGCATCGCTCATCCCATTTCATCATTATGATCCATTACTACCCAATCCAAGCAGAGTATGGGAAACTGCAACTCGCAAGCTCACAAAATCTAGCATCTAGTTCGTAAAGAACTAGTAACTCACCAACTCACACAAAATCCGGCATCTAGTTCATAAAGAACTAGTAACTTGTCAGCTCATATAGAATATGACATCTAGTTCATAAAGAACTAGTAACTTGTTAGCTCACACAAAATCTGACATCTAGTTCATAAAGAACTAGTAACTCGCCAGCTCACACAAAATTTGACATCTAGTTGTAATGTCCCCACTTTGGGACATCATTACATTATAGAGGGTTATAATGACCAGAGTAGCCAGATGGAGGTTATAGCAAGTACATAGATTATTGAGAGGTATTTTGTGGTTAGGCTTGCATCGCTCATCCCATTTCATCATTATGATCCATTCTGCACAGGTTGGCTTTGGTTTCGTTGCATTTCGACGATTTCCATGATTTTGAGTATTTTGAGCTATAAGTTAATTAAATTCACTGAAGAGGTCATTTTGGGCACAATACTTGGAGGAACCTTTCAATGTAATAGCTCATTGGAATCGGGAGGAACAAAACTACATGATAGGATGATGAGAAGTGACTTTTAGTGGCCAGGGAAGCCACTAGGAGAGATAAGGCGCTTTTTAGAGGTAAAATGGTTAATTAATTAATTAAAGTGATTTAATTAATTAATTAATAATTAAAAAAGAAAAGTCACTTTGGAGAGACAAGGGGATGCAGGAAGTATAAATAAGAGGCAAGGGCCTCTATTCATTTATTTTTTTCATGTATGTTTATCATTTTGATATCTGGCTTCTAGCTAGAGAGCCCATACCTTGGGGGTTTTGAGGGTTTTGACTTAACAAACCCTAGAGGACGATTCGGTGGTGAAAGATTCCACCTAGCTTGTCCCAAGCTTGGTCTCAGGGATGCAATACTCCCCGACACCATTCTAGTTCCGATCTATTCAGTGCAGGAGGGTTCTACACCAGCCACAGGGACAGGAAGAGAAGGAGGGCACACCATTGGGGGGTTTCCAGCAAGGGGGGTGCACTTGTGGAGTTAGATTCATTCATTTTGGTTGAGGATAAGAGATTTCGGGAATTCCAAGTATTGGGTTTCCTTTGCAGGTGTCATAGTGCCATTCTTGGTTGATTTAGGAGGTGTTTTGGTGGAGGATTGATTTGCATTGAAAGTGGGACGATTTCCCAAGAGGAGGGTGCATCATTCTTTGGAGGGTGGCTAGATACAAGGGTATAGCAGGTCCTTTGACGTTTTGAGCACTTGGGTTTTCATTACCGTGTCTCGATCTATAATTCTAGCGGTTTGGTGAAGCCTTTTGAGGTCTCTAGGTGGGAGGCCGAATTATCTAGGGTTTTAGGCATCTAGGGGGGCACACCATTCCTTGGAGGAGAGGCAGATCCATGGCTTTGAGAGGGATCTTGGAGATTTGAGCACCTGGGTTTTTCTTGCATTGTCCTAATCTACTGATTGGCATATTTACAGGAGCATTTGGACTTGTTTGGTAGTAGGGCCGAATTGTTGAGGCTATTCAGGGTTCCAGGAGGGTGTGGCATCTTCCAGCTTGGGGGTTTGGCACTTCATACGACCTAGATCTACTCTTGCATTGGTCTTCATTGAGTATTCAACCTTTGGAGGCTTGTAGTCTTTTATTGGAGCATTTTGTAGCAGCCTCTGTTGTGTTTATTGGAGCCATTTGTTGATCATTCCAGATCTGCATCATTCTTGTATTTAGGGCTTCTTCTATTTATGAATAAAATCGGATCTGAGGTGTTTGGGCTTGTCTATCATATTGTTGATCTTGCATATGGTTGAGGTATGTTCCATTACGGTATCTTCTTGTTTATTGCTACAACACACAGTAAATTCATCAACACAAACCCTAAGGCCGAAATCAAGAGGTCAACCTGCGAGTAAACACATACAAACAAGTAAACTAGCAAAGTGTTTGAAGAAATGCCACAACCAGTAACAGTTTAAAAAGACACCCAAACCGTGATGTTCCTGGCATATTGGCTTGGGAACATTACAGTGATATCAGAGCTTAGAATCCTGCCAGCTTGAGGGGTCTTCCACAAGGAGAAATGGATGATATATACCTTGAGATAATATTCTTGGAGATAAAATATTTCGGCCTTAGCAAGGAAACTAGGGCCCAAATAACCTTCCCACAGTATGTAGCCTTAAGACATCCCGGTTGGAGCGAAGATGAGGTTTTACACAAGATCATCTTAGTAGAGGAAAAGAGAGCCAGAGACACTAGATGGTGGGAAGAATAGAGAGACCCCATGCCCATTAGGAGCACACAGCTTTGCTACAGTTGCAAGGTGCCTTGGGAACGAGATCATAGGTGTAGGGGTAAGGGTCAGAAGCGTATTATTGATGTACGCCATGACAGTGATGATGAGGCATGTGAGGATGGATCGATAGGTGCTTATCTGGAGTAGTCTGATGATATTAGTGACTCTTGCACAGAGGCTAGTGATTCTTGCACGCTTGAGGATGATAGTGACCCTCGCACATTGGAGGAGCAGTGGGATGGACATGACGATAGCACTTATGCCTCAACAATCATATCACATACTGTTGATGACCTTACACCTCAGCAGAGGGGTGACACTAGTGAAGAATTACACGTGTTAGCACCTACAGATGACCAACTTCCTATGGTGACCATGACACATCTGTCATCTTTACACCTATGACAGCCACATCATATGAGGATAGTAGTAGCATAGAGAAGCCGTACGTGAAGGATGGACACCATGGACCTGTAGATCCACAGATACCGGAGGAGACACAGGACGTGCAAATAGTTGACCTTACACATGCAGATCAACATGAGGAGATTGAGTCGCAACTTTTGGAGACTCCATTAGTTGAGTAGATTGTGGAGACTGACAGGTTGATGGGGCACTTGCTTCCAGGATCAACCTGCATTGATGAGGATGCACTCTTTAGCAATCAGGATGACCATAGCACATGTCTGGACACATATATATGGGATCCAGGCGCAGATGATAGTAGCAGGGTGAGTGCACAGGAGGATACAACTGCTCACACCAGATACAGTATAATCAAGAGGGAGCTAACAGTTGAGGATGATGTGCAGTCACATATGGGCAGGCCCAGTGGCACAGTAGACAGTGGGCAGTTCAACACTTTATCTTTTGCAGAGGGTATTGTTGGGGATACCAATGATGGCACTAACAGTGAGAGATGTGAGGTGGCACCTCAGCATGACTGTGATCAGAGGTCACACCACTTAGCAACACAATTGAGATTCAGTGAGGATATGATCATGGAAGCCACCAGGCACAGTGATGACATGCATGCATTGATGAAAGATTACTGTTGGAGAGCATCAGTGGCACATGGTAATTCAGATGAGGGATTTTCCATGGATGACTTTCACACTCTCAGGGAGAGAGTGTCTATGATTAGGACTGACTACCAGCAGTTGTTGACAGATAGGGACTACCTCTTGGGGAATTGCGAGATGTATCACAGGGCCTTGAGGGAGCAGGATTTGGAGATGGACCGACTCACTCAGGTGTTGGAGAGCACTCGAGGATTCTTGAGAGGCACACAGACAACCCTTCAAGAATCAGAGTCCAGATCAGAGGAGCTTCTTGAGGAGATCCATCAGAGATCCGCTTCATCTATCCTAGTGGACACTTAGATATGTCCTTCGGTCACATGGCTAAAGGATGTTGGTGATCTAGCAGAGGAGCACCAGTTGATGGAGGACACTTCCATTTGTGTTCCGAGAGCAGTTGACCTTCAGACAAAGGTTGATCCAGTAGTACACTCAGGATCCATGATGCGGCATGAGTATACGGGAGACGACATGAGTATGCCGAAGCATACAGTGGTGAGTGATAGCTGACAGAGACATGTCGAGATGTATGGTGGGATTCAGAGGGGTGTATTGCCTTGCAGGGAGGAGACACACTTGGGGGAGCATGCAGATGCCACTCCTTTGCAACATCACATAGTTAGGGGAGATCACCTTCACCGTATCAACAATTGCATGGGAGATGAGAGGTATAGTTTGGTGGACCAGCAGTTGGAGGAGTTACTTCTAGTTGTGCTAGATGATTGGGAGCCAATGATGATCACAGGAGAGTATGTACCATGGATACCAGTGGACAAGCTTTTGGTTGAATCCTTGGGATTGACCAAAGCATGTGATGTTTTACAGGTTTACAGTAAGCTACAAAGGTTTCTGTTAGCCTTTCCCGACACATTTATCATTAACAACAGCATGAGGAGAGATAGACAATAGCAAAGGGTATGGAGAGTGAGTAGGCCGAGACCACCCGACAGGAGTACTTTTACCGTTTTACGGCATATAGCAGGTCAGAGGTGGACCATGTTAGGCAGACAATTGAGACTTGGTGCGTGATGGTGAGCATCATAGGCCAGGTGACAACAGATGAGCACAGAGGGCTTCCGACAGTGATCAGTCCGACACAGGAGCAGCTAACGGAGATTGGAAGTGATAAAATTCCAAGTTTTCCATGGGATCCGGGAGTTCATTTTGTTAGTAGGATGTTTTACTTCATGTTGACCCAGGTTGCACCAGAGAACCGCACACTCCACCTTGGGTTGGTTTGGAGTAGGCCTGGAGGTACTTGTCCTATGGAGCGAGACATTTTCTCCCTCTTGATCATCATGATCGGGCATGGAGATGGTTGGGCAGGTACTACTTCCACATAGATGTTCTTACAGATGCAACTTCTGGACAACAGGTCCAAGTGCCACAGATACTTCAGCTTGAGGATCTAGGAGTGGAGGATCCGGTATATAGACAGGGAGCAGTCAGGCATGGTCAGTATAGTGCAGTGTCTGCATGGTGATCTTCGACATGGGCTAGCATGGCACCCATGGATTGCAGGATTGGGCATTTCACCGATTGACAGGGGCGAGTGGACATTTGCAGGGGAAAGTTGTTATGACTTTCCATTGAGCTTCAGTGTTGAGGAGAGCACATCACTTGAGGGTGTCTCTCAGAGGTCTGGTAGTACCTCATTCCGGCATCAACATGGGCAGTTGATGGAGGCCGTGTTGATCTTGGTAGTATCTTGGAGGAGGGACTTAGTCAGGGATGAGGCCATGAGTCATGAGCAGGAGTTTCACGGTGTTGATACATTTCAAGATTATGCTTCCCAGGGGCTTGTAGTTCATGACTTGATATGGGACCCAGGGGGCAGAGTGCGTGATAGTTCATCTTTGGATGGAGTCTACTATGTGTCCCACAGGTGGACATGGGATCCTGGTATTATACTTGAGGGGATTTGGTTATTGCTTGAGGACAAGCAATTTTCTAGCAGGGAGGACTGTAATGTCCCCACTTTGGGACATCATTACATTATAGAGGGTTATGATGACCAGAGTAGCCAGATGGAGGTTATAGCGAGTACAAAGATTATTAAAGGGTATTTTGGGGTCCGACTTGCATCACTCATCCCATTTCATCATTATGATCCATTCCTCACAGGTTGGCTTTGGTTCCATTGCATTACGATGATTTCCATGATTTTGAGTATTTTGAGCTATAAGTTAATTAAATTCACTGAAGAGGTTATTTTCTACACAATACTTGGAGGAACCTCTTAGTGTAATAGCTCATTGGAATCGAGAGGAACAAGACTACATGATAGGATGATGAGAAGTGACTTTGAGTGGCCAGGGAATCCATTAGGAGAGATAAGGCGCTTTTCAGAGGTAAAAAGGTTAATTACTTAATTAAAGTGATTTAATTAATTAATTAATAATTAAAAAAGAAAAGTCACTTTGGAGAGACAAGGGGATGTAGGAAGTATAAATAAGAGGCAAGGGCCTCTATTCATTCATTTTTTTCATGTATGTTTATCATTTTGATATCTGGCTTCTAGCTAGAGAGTCCATACCTTGGGGGTTTCGAGGGTTTTGACTGAACAAACCCTAGAGGACGATTCGATGGTGAAAGATTCCACCTAGCTTGTCCCAAGCTTGGTCTCGGGGATGCAATACTCCTCCACACCATTCTAGTTCCAATGTAGTTAGTGCAGGAGGGTTCTACACCAGCCACAGACACAGGAAGAGGAGGGCGCACCATTGGGGGTTTCCAGCAAGGGGGGCACACTTGTGTAGTTAGATTCATTCGTTTTGGTTGAGGAGAAGAGATTTCGGGAATTCCAAGTATTGGGTTTCCTTTGCAGGTGTCATAGCGCCATTCTTGGTTGATTCAGGAGGTGTTTTGATGGAGGATTGGTTTGCATTGAGAGTGGGATGATTTCCCAAGAGGAGGGCGCATCATTCTTTGGAGGGTGGCTAGATCCAAGGGTCGAGTAGGTCCTTTGACGTTTTGAGCACTTGGGTTTTCATTACCGTGTCTCGATCTATCATTCTAGCGGTTTGATGGAGCCTTTGGAGGTCTCTAGGCGGGAGGCCGAATTATCTAGGGTTTTAGGCATCCAGGGGGGCGCACCATTCCTTGGAGGAGAGGCAGATCCATGAGTTTGAGAGGGATCTTGGAGATTTGAGCACCTGGGTTGTTCTTGCATTGGCCCAATCTATTGATTAACATATTTACCGGAGCATTTGGACATCTTTGGCAGTAGGGCTGAATTGTTGAGGCTATTCAGGGTTCCAGCAGGGCATGGCATCTTCCAGCTTGGGGGTTTAGCACTTCATACGGCCCACATTTACTCTTGCATTTGTCTTCATTGAGTATTCAACCTTTGGAGGCTTGTAGTCTTCTATTGGAGCATTTTGGAGCAACTTCTATTGTGTTTATTGGAGCCATCTGTTGATCATTCCAGATCTGCATCATTCTTGTATTCATGGCTTCTTCTATTTATGAATAAAATCAGATCTGAGGTGTTTGGGCTTGTCTATCATATTGTTGATCTTGCATATGGTTGAGGTATGTTCCATTACGATATCTTCTTGTTTATTGCTGCAACACACAAGAAATTCATCAACACAAACCCTAAGGCCGAAATCAAGAGGTCAACCTGCAAGTAAACACATACAAACAAGTAAACTAGCAAATTGTTTGAAGAAATGCCACAACCAGTAACAGTTTAAAAAGACACCCAAACCGTGATGTTCCCGGCATATTGGATTGGGAACATTACCCTAGTTCATAAAGAACTAGTAACTCATCAGCTCACATAAAATCTAACATCTAGTTCATAAAGAACTAGTAACCTATGGTTGGCACACTAGGCAACAGGTCCACAATGACCAAGCATCTAATCACAAGGATTAGGCGATGTAGTGCGTAAACACTACCCATATATCTTAAGGCTAGGAAACACCTCCAACCGCACAAGTTGGCCCACCATCTTGAAAAGTTAGGTAACTCGCTAGCCTCAAAGGCTTGGCATCTGCTGACCTTGTGCATGGTCATGCTGACTGGTGCCACAGTCAGTAACGTGCGTACCAGACTATTTCCTTGGAGTAGCACTCTGCGTACCAGACTATTGCATTGGAGTAGCAGTAACTCGGCGTACCAGACTATTTCACTGGAGTATCCCTCTGCGTACCAGACTATTTCACTGTAGTAGCAGTAACTCGACGTACCAGACTATTTCAATGGAGTAGTCGTCTACGTGCCAGACTATTTCACTGGAGTAGCAGTAACTCGACGTACCAAACTATTTCACTAGAGTAGCCGTACACATCACCCTGACTGGTGCCATAGTCAGTGCCCGATCATGAACCATTTGTTGTCCACTCTATGCCACACTGCTACTTGGAGTCTCATCTATAATTCATCACACTTCTGCAACACTCCCACTACCTGGGGAAAACCTTTTTATCCACTCCAAGCTTGTCCTTGGAGTACTCAAACTTCACCCTTGACAGAGGCTTGGTCAACACATCTGCTATCTGCACATCTGTAGCGACATATTGGAGCTTCACTGCTCCCTTCTGCACCATATCTCTGATATAATGGTACTTGATCTCGATATGCTTGGAAAACACTGGGTTCTCTATCAACTGCACACAACTCTGGTTGTCACATCAGATACAAGTTGCCTCTAACTCGAGATCAAACAATCCTATAAGCAGCTTCCAAAGCCACATTGCTTCGCTTCTAGCTGAACACACTGCTATATACTCTGCCTCAGCTGTACTGAGCGCCACACTAGTATGCTCCCTGCTGAACCATGAGATCGTAGCTGATCCCATACTTAAACAACATCCAGATGTACTCTTCCGGTCTGCCACACTACCGGCCCAATCTAAATCAGTAAAGTCTTGCAGGCTTATCTCACGATTTGAAGCATTTCTGAATCCATAATCAATTGTACCCTTTGGGTACCTCATCACATGTTTTGTTGCAATTAAGTGAACACGTCTCGACTCAACCATATACTAACTCAATGTGTTCACCTTAAAACATATATCTGGCTTTGTGTTCATTAAGTACATCAACGAACCAATCATCTGTAGCTACCTTTAGCCCTAGCATACCTTTTCTCCAAGAGAAGCGCACAAGAGAAATACTCACGACTGCTGCACTACTCTAGGCTTGCGCCCCTTCAGCTGTAGCTACTGCTCCCAGACTTGCGCATGCCTAGCTGCAACTACAGTCTTCTAGACTTGTGCACTTACTAAGTGAGTGTATACAAATGAACTAGGTGTTAGAATATGAAAGATTGTGCTCTTTTTACCATTGACAATACCGTTGTCACCCAACCATAGGCCGAATCCACCCTCTGAGCACCTTGACTTTGACAGAGAAGAGAATCCCGGTAGTAATCCAATAGCCAAGAGAGGCTAATGCACCAAGCAAAAAGTAACCAAGTTGATCAGATAGTCCTGTTATCCATCAAAGTTGCACTAGGATGGACTTCCAGCGAGCCGCCAAAGTTTGAACATCATTTGTTCAAAATTCAAAGTTCAGAAGTTCAGCCGGTCAAAAAGACCACCCTGTTACTCTACATTTTCCATAAAAAATTGTAATAAGAGGTGTTTGCATGATGAACTTGTAA
>JASDQU010260646.1:0-15701 GCA_032191745.1 Picea mariana
ATCCCGAGCTTGTTGACTGGTCAGTAACCTTTTGGGGACCAAAAGGTCTTTTAGTGGGGAGGTGTGATCCAGAATTAGATCCAGGAACCTGACAGGGCTAAAAAATGAAAGTGCTTAGAATCCGACGAAACTAGTGCCATTGTGTCTGTCTCGTCTTCCTGATTTCGACCATATATTTATTTCGTCAAACAGGCTTCGTATGCGAAAGATATCGTGTTCTGTCCGAAAACCCAAACAGGCAAAAAAAATGGGTGACTATATAGTCTGTATAGTGCCATGTGGCAGGCTGACTGTATAGGGCGTACGGCCGTACAACTGATGTGGCAGTTTCTAGTGACGACACGTGGCAGATGATGTGGTGTATGATAGGTATAGTTGAACCAGTCATAGGGTGACACATGTCACCACTGTAAGGGTGACATGTGGCACAGGCTGACGTGGCATGGATAAAGTCAGCAGGTTGACTGGGCAGGTACGGTGACAGGTGGAAGAGTACGTGGCAGACACATGGACCATTCGGCGCTCGACAGGTGGCAGAGTCTGATTGGTTGGAGAGGTGCCACGTGGCCTAGTCATGGGCTTCCACGTGGCACCCTATGGTTGGCTATCCGGCGTAGTGTAAAATTTTATGGACTCCACGGGAGTCGAACCCCTGACCTCCTTCGGGCTATGGACTGGCAGGACCAGGCTAACCGCCCGCTCCACTGGTGGTGCTTATTAACTATACAGCAAACATTGTATTTGAATTTGGTTGAAACAATATTCGGAGGGGGAAAGGGTTGGGGCTTAGCCCCAACCCTCGGCACTAACACACGACCGGACCATCCACGAGAACCAGGAGCCAAGGCGTGGAGGTATGGGGACTAGCCCTGGTTCGTTGGGGATTCGGTCCTATCTATCGCCAACAGACCATGAGTTAAGGGTGCGGGGGGTTAGTTTGTTAGCCACTGATCCCATGCAAGCACCCGATGACCAGGAGCCAACCCGGACAGGGGAGCCAACGCACAACCGGTGGAGCACCTGACCACATGGCCACCTCCCATATGACCAGGAGTGCGCCAAAAAAGGGACTGCGCCCAAATTTAAAACAAAAAAGTGGTTTTTTTATATGGTTTGGATTTTTTTTTGTGGATTTTTAATTAATTATGCCTGTTAATGGAGAATTTTATCCATTTTTGGGAGATATTGGGCATTTTTTGAGGCCAAATTTTGGGAGGAAGTTGGGGATGGATAACCAACTTCAGATATATAAAAACTAGGCCTGTTTGAGGCCATGGGAGGACAGTCAAAGCAGAGTTATGCTGAAGGGAAGCCAATCCAAAGCCATTTTTATGCAGGGAAGCTATTGAGGAGTAGACGCTTGTGGGCCATTTCTGGAAGCTCCGTTCATCCGTTTTGCATGTCGTTTCTCTTGCTGGGTTCTAGATATCTGGAAGAACATGACCAGATCAGTCTTGTAGCCAATTGGCATTGTTGTGATGTACTTTTGATCTTTTGAACAGAAATAAAGAAGCCTCCTCCACAGAGACAAAGGCCCGAAGACGTAGGCAACGTTGTACAGAACTCCGTTATCAATTCTTGTGTTATGGTTTGTTGTTTATTACTTCATTTCAGATCTGCATGTGTGTATATGGCTGTCATATTTCCTCTCTTTTCCTCATTCTTTCATTAAGCTTCTTAAAAGGGTTAATTAACACATGCAATTAAAAACTCAACCATAGTCATTAAAAGATCCTACGTCAGAGATTCTCAGATCTAGGAGGCTCTACCTCAAATCTGATCTTGAAAATTCTCATAGGGGCTTGTGGCTACCCGATCTATCATCCTAGAGAGTTTACTGTTATTTGGATACCTCACTCAGCCAGGTCGAATTACTGGCACTTCAGGGTTTCAGGAGGGTCGTACCAGATTAGGGTTTTCAGCAGTTGGAGGGGGAAGACTTAATATTTGGACTTCATACTTCAGGAAGGGGTTTCCCTTGACCTATTTTGTCTCTTGGTGGAGTTTGGTAGCATTTCAAAATCTTCTTCAAGAGGGTCGAACCCTTGGTCTTCACATTCTTTCAGCAGGACGCGCTAGTAGCTAGAGGGTTGGGCAAAACCCTATCTTTTTGTATTGGATCATTCATCTTGCATTCAACCTTTGAGAGGCTTATCCTGTATTTTTGGGAGCATTTTGTAGCAGCTCATATCTTTAGCTTGGAGCCATCTAATATTATTCCATATCTTCCTCTATATTGTATCAGGTTCTTACTTCTCATAATAAAAGGTCAGATTTGTGCTTTGTGGTTCCATATCTTGTGTATTTATGAGATCTTGCATTGTATTGAATATATCTTGATAAAACTGTATTGAATAATTGAATAAAACCCTAAGGCCGAAATATCAGTGGCCAACCTGCAAACACAAATAGTAAAACAGTTGATTCAGTGGTTAGCTAGTGTCCTCAAGCGAAAAAAATTGGCTTGGGAACATTATAGTGATATCAGAGCTATGATCCTGCCATCCTTTGAGGAGTAGCGCATGCAAAATTTCAGTGGTATTTATATGGGCCTAAGGAAGAAAAAGGCAAGTGAAATAGAGGCCAAGATGGAGGGTTCAGGTGATGACGTTGAGCCCCAGGGCTTGGATTTCTTAGCACATGAGTTCCATAAATCCATAAACCAGACAGAAAGTAAATTGGTCATCCACTTACAGGAGAACTATGAGGAAAACTGTAAGGGACAAACCGAAATCACTGAGACCTTGAGGAAGGTAGATGAGAACCTAAGGAAGGTATATGATAACCATAAAAGGATAGTCGAGTTGTTGATGTAGATGACTCACAAGGGGAAAGGTCCAGAAATGTATGACAAAAGGGAGATAGGTGGATCTCATGGGGGAAACATGTATAATCCAGAACATATTCCCTATCATCAGTCTGAGGGAAGCAATGGAGGGAGCGCACCACATGGACAGATAGGTAGCAGGGCTACTCCTAGACCATACTTGCCCACGTTCACAAATGAACATGCACAGCATGAACCAGTAGATGACTTTGTTGAGAAGATGGCACAATGTACCAGGGAGTACAATGATTTGTGTATAACGATTCAAAGGCAGATTTCCCTAGATCAATACTCTCAACTCAAATTTAGAAACAAGCCTAGGCTGAACCACAAGAGAAAGTATGAGTTTGAGATCAGATCTGGGAAGATGGAGATTCCCTACTTTGATGGTACGGCCAAGATGACAACACAAGCATGGGTACAGAAGCTGGACACTTATCTGCAACTTAACCCCATGAGGGATATGGAAGCCATCAATTTTTCAACCATGTACTTGGATGGAAAATCTCATGATTGGTGATATCATGGATTGACCACACTAGGCCACAATCAGATAGTGGCATACAGAGAGTTCAATCAGAGACTCATTAACAGGTTTGACCAGGGGGATCCTGAGTTACATTTCCAGGAGCTCACAAAACTCAAATAGACAGGAGCACCAGAGGTGTACATTGAGGAATTCCAGAGGCTAGCAGTCACGGTGCAGGATGTTTCATAGACCATACTCATGATTCTCTTCACGATGAAACCCTTGAAGGGTTGGGTAAAGTGTTTTAAGCCTACCAACCTACAGGATGCTATCTGAAGGATGAGAGACCTAAGACCAGCTGCAAAGCCAAAATTTGTGCCTAGACCACATCTTAACACAGGAGGAAGAGATCATAGACCTCCAATGAACCCAAGAGGACGTGACCCAAGGGGTTTTGACATGGGAAGAGGAAGGTTGGATGAGAATACCAGAAGGGAATTGAGGAGGAAGAAACTATGATACACTTGCAAAGAGCCATGGAACGCATCACACAAATGCATGGGTCGTGGCCAAGTTCACTACATAGAGGTGACTTATGACAATGAGGAGGAGGAGGATTTCGGCCACATCCAGAACATGGAGGTAAACACCACAAAGACAACAGATGAGGAGGCCACAGGTCATGATAGTATGGCTGAGGAGAGAGCCACCTTGTCATCCATCAGTGGGGTGCCCAAGTACAACACTTTCAGGATGAGAGGAGTCTTGCAAGGGAAAATGATGTCAGTATTGATTGATGGGGGATCTTCTCACAACTTCATTGACTCAGCATTGCTACAAAGGAGGCATATACCTATGGTTGAATTTGAAGGGTTCAAGGTGGAGGTAGCAGAAGGAAGCACCATGCCTTATAACAGGTACATTTCGGGCATGAAGCTTACATTGGGTAGGCATGATTTGGTACAGGATGTCTATGTGATGGACCTTCCAAACACAAACATAATCCTTGGATTTTAGTGTCAATACGTTGGGGCCTATCACCACCAACTACAATACCATGGATATGTCTTTCACAAAGGAGGGTGGACGAAAGGTAGTTCTGAGGCATGATAGGTAACTCAGCCAAGGTAGTTATGGCCAAGAGGATTGAGGCCATATTCAAGAGAGAAGAGATACTGTATGCAGTTGAGTGCATAATTTCGGCACGTGTGGACAAGCAGGGCAAGATTCACTACACACCAGAAATTCAGGAGATCATTGACAAACATAGAAAAGTGTTTGGACCTATTCCACCAAGGGTGCCACCAGAAAGGGGGTTTGAGCACATCATTGAGTTGGAGGTAGGATCAAAACCAATCATCACCACACCTTATAGACATACGAAGAAGTAAAAAGATGAGATAGAGAAGGCAATCAAAGAGATCTTGGATATGGGTCACATCAGGCCGAGTTCCAACCCTTTTTCTTCTTCAGTAGTGTTGGTCAATAAGAAGGATGGAACCATGCGAATGTGCATTGACTTTCGGGCATTAAATAAGAAAACAATAAAAAACAGGATCCCATACCGAGGATTGATGAGTTGTTGGATGAGCTGCATGGGGTTGTCTATTTCACAAAAATTGATCTATGCTCTGGCTACCATCAAATCAAAATGAGGGAGGAGGACATCCCAAAAACTACTTTCATGTGTCACTATGGTCACTATGAATTCTTAGTGATTCCATTCGGGTTAACCAATTTCCCAGCCACGTTCCAATCATGTATGAACCATGTCTTCAACAAACAGTTGAGGAATCATCTCTTGGTATTCTTTGATGACTTTCTCATTTATAGCAAGAAGTGGGAGGAACACCTTTAGCATCTGGACCAAATTATGTCTATCATGGAGAATCAATCATTGTATGCTTAGGAGTCCAAATGTGAATTTGGAATGATGGAGGTCCTTTACTTAGGACACATCATCAGAGTTAAGGGACTACAGTTACATCATGAGAAGATTCAAGCAATAATGGATTGGCCTACACCTAAAACCCTTACAGATTTGAGGGGATTTCTAGGCATTTTCACTTACTACAGGAAGTTTGTCAAAGGATTCTCACGGCTTTGTGGACCTCTGACCGATTTGACCAAGAAGGGAGCTTTCAAATGGAGTGAGGAGGCCCAATTAACATTCGATAAGATGAAAAATGTGATGATCACATGCCCAGTCTTAGCCCTACCATATTTCAGACAACCTTTCACTTTGGAGTTTGATGCCTCAGGAGAAGGTATTGGGGCCGTATTGATGAAAAATAGGCACCCTCTTGCCTATGAGAGCTGAAAACTTAGGGGACCTAATTTACTTTACACTATATACAACAAAGAGATGTTGGCCATCATGCACACTCTGGCCAAATTCAGAAAATACCTGGTAGATGCACGGTTTGTGGTGAAATCAGATCATAACAGTCTTAAGTACTTCTTGGAGCAGAAGGAATTAAATGAAAGACAACAAAAATGGGTAAGCAGAATACAAGACTATGACTTTGACATTGAATTCATTAAAGGGAAAAACAACGTGGTGGCAGATGCATTGTCCAGAAGGTCATCAATTTATGCCATGACAGATGTGTGAGTCGATTGGAAGGACCACTTGGTGATGGAATACTCAGAAAATCAATTCACTTGTCAGGTAATGGATGGGCAAATACAGGATGATAACTTCAGGGTCATTGATGGCATTATCTATTATAAGGGTCGAATATTTTTTGTTCTTGAATCATCCTTCAAAGACAAAGTGTTGCAGGAATGTCATGACTCACTGATGGCGGGGCACCAAGGGATTGGCAAGACATATAGGCAAGTGAGGGAGAGGTTCTCGTGGAAGGGCCTCAAGGAGGATGTGATGAATCACGTTAAGGAGTGTACTACTTGCCAAGAGAATAAGGATGAGCACACTCACCCGACAGGACTGTTGCAACCCCTACCCATCCCAGAGCACAAGTGGGAAAGCATATCCATGGATTTCATCATAGGGTTGCCAAAGGCGCAGGGGAAGGATTATATTTTCATGGTGGTGGACAGGTTGACGAAGTTTGCACACTTCTTTTCCATTTCTATAGATTTCAACGCAACACAGGTGGCTGAATTTTTCTTCAGGGTGATCTTCATACTTCATGGTTTACCCAAAACCATTGTTAGTGACAGGGATAGCAAATTCATGAGTACATTATGGTAGGAGTTATTCAGGATAGTTGGTACGGCCTTGACTCTTAGTACTAGCTATCATCCTCAAATGGACGGGAAAACCGAAATAGTCAACAAATGGGTGGAATGATATCTCAAGAATTATGTTGTTGGGAAATAGAAGGCATGGGTCAGATGGCTACATTTGGGGGAATACTGCTACAAAACCGCCCATCGCATTTCCATAGGCATGACCCCATTCAGGGTGTTGTACAATTATGAAGCACTCTCTTTTGTAGAGATTAATTTTGGTGACAGCAGGGCCCTGATGGTACAGGATTGGGTACAACAGAGTCAGGACATCCTCAAGGAGTTGAAGGATCACTTATAGAGGGCACAGAACCAACAGAAGGTCCAAGCAGATAAATGCAGGGTTGAGCATACTTTTGAGGTTGCTGACTTAGTTTACCTAAGGCTCCAACCATACAGGCGGGCTTCTATAAAAATAAGCGGAGTAGAGAAGCTCCAACCACGATTCTTTGGGCCCTACAGGATCAACCTGAAGGTAGGGGTCATAGTTTATGAGTTGGATCTCCCACAGGGTAGCGGGATACATAATGTCTTCCATGTGTCATACCTGAAGAGGGCCATCGGCCAACACATCACACCCCTTGAGGTGTTGCCACCTGTAGATGAAGAAGGGCAACTGGTTTTGATTCAGAAGGAGATATTGGAGGTTCGGGAGAAGAAGCTCTGGAAGAGAAGCATCAAAGAGTACCTGATCAAATGGAAGAATTTACCCATTGAGGATGCCATGTGGGAGAATTAACAGGTAGTACGAGAGACAGGTTTGGAATTGCTTGAGGACAAGCAATTTCTAGGAGGGGAGGTTGTAATGTCCCCCACCTTTTGATGAAGAGGTCTGGGAATACTTAGTGGTCTAGACATCCCCACTAGACCATAGTCTCACACAGCATAGGGAAAAGTTAACCAAACTAATGTTATAATTTGAAGTTGACTTAAGAAAAAGGGAAAAAGGAAAAAATGTAACTCAATGAAGAATCAGAATGTTGGAGGTTGAGTTAGGAGTTGAACCGGGGGTTAAATTAACTCAACAGGAAAATAGAATGGAGGTATAAAAGAAAGGCTAGGGCGCACCTTTCATTTCATCTTAGATATTTGGTATTTTGCTTGTTGAGCTCTTGAGCACACATTTTTGAGGGTTTTGAGATTACAAACCCTAGAGAACAACTCAGTAGTGAAATATTCCACTCACCTTGTTCCAAGCTTGGTCTCGGGGATTAAATACTCCACCCACACCATTCTACACTCATCATATATTCAGGAGAGTTGTAGGGTCGTACCAATTAGGGTTTTCCAGCAGGGGCGCACCATTGCTTGAGGAACAGTTTGATCCAGCTATTTGACAGAGCCTTTAGATATTCTAGCATTTGGGTTTTTCTTGCAGGATCTTTCTCATCAGTTTGGAGGTTTTCTTGATGAGTTACTATGGCTAGGTTATTATCTATAGGTTGGGACGACTTTGTATGAAGGAGGTCATCTTGGTGATTCAGAGATTCTCAGATCTAGGAGGCTCTACCTTAGATCATATCTTGAAACTTCTCCTAGGGGCTTGTGGCTACCTGATCTATCATCCTAGAGAGTTTCAGGTTATTTGGAGACCTCACTCATCCAGGCCGAATTGTTGGCACTTCAGGGTTTCAGGAGGGTCGTACCAGATTAGGGTTTTCAGCAGTTGGAGGGGGAAGACTTAATATTTGGACTTCATACTTCAGGAAGGGGTTTCCCTTGACCTTATATGTCTCTTGGTGGAGTTTGGTAGCATTTGGAAGTCTTCTGTAGGAGGGCCAAACCCTTGTTCTTCACATTCTTTCAGCAAGACGTGCCAGCAGTTAGAGGGTTGGGCAAAACCCTAGCTTTTTGTATTGGATCATTCATCTTGCATTTAGCCTTTGGGAGGCTTATCCTGTATTTTTGGGAGCATTTTGTAGCAGCTCATATCTTTATCTTGGAGCCATCTCATATTATTTCAGATCTGCTTCTATATTGTATCAGTTTCTTACTTATCATAATAAAAGGTCAGATCTGTGCTTTGTGCTTCCATATCTTGTGTATTGATGAGATCTTGCATTGTATTGAATATATCTTGATAAAATTGTACTGAATAACTGAATAAATCCATAAGGCCGACATATCAGTGGCCAACCTGCAAACACAAACAGTAAAACAGTTGATTTAGTGGTTAGCTAGTGTCCCCAAGCGAAAAAATTGGCTTGGGAACATTACAGAGGCTTTGATCAATTGTCATCAATGGTCTTGCAACCACTGCAGAATCCAAGCTTTGTTGAACAGTCTTGCAACTGCAACATGTAATGTTGCTATGTTGTCTTGTTAAAAATTGTAATGTTGAAAATTTCTAAATCTAATTTTATTATTTTCTATAAATATATTAAAACCATTATATTATAATATGCCACTCTTATTAAAAATTGTAATGTTGAAAATTTCTAAATCTATTTTTATTATTTTCTATAAATATATTAAAACCATTATGAAAATCAAATTTATAATTACGTATGTTTTTTTCCAAGAGAAAATTGCTCAAATTTATATTAGGTATAAATTTCTTTACACAGCCAAACTGTCGGCAATCAAAACCATAATAGTGACACAGCAGCGAAAAGTCCAACACAAGCGAAAAGTCCAACACAAGCTAACCTCCAAAGGGGACCCTCTGAAAAGGGCAAGCAAAATATAAACACCCAAAACACCAACCAACACAAAAGAAGGAATACATCCCTCCTCATTCAAAGACATTTATCGAGGAAATAGGACTCATTCTCCCACTATCACTATGGAAAACCGAGAGTCTACCAACCTCTTCTTTTAGAGCTCTTTTCGAGAGGGCATCCGCCTCTCTATTATGCGATCTGGGAATATGGTGAAAGGAGATGTCAATGAAGAATTTTGACAGCACCGTCGCTCTATCCTTCCAGCTATCATTGTGGACCGAATGAAGCTTGGACTTTTGTGAGATCCAATCAATGATAACTCGCGAGTCACCGAGGACATGAAGGTGACTGATAGACCAACAGGAAGCAAGATAGAGGGAGGCCCATAAACCCAAGAGCTCGGCCTTATTGTTTGTGCCGATGCCGTAGTTTAGGAACCACCAAGTACTCCTTGACGGATGAAATTTGAAAAAACCCCCCGCACCACAGCCTCCTCCATTGGCTAGGGCAACGCCATCGAAGCATGCCACGGTGTATCCTTCCTTTGGAATGAAATCACAGGATTTGTGAATTGGAGTCTTTGACGAAGATTGCTTCCAATGGAATGAGGCCACAATTTTGTAAAAAACCCCATTCAGCGAAGGAGGACATGAATTGAAAGTGGCTCGATTTCGAGCATTCCAGATGTGCCAGCAAACTAAAATAGGTAAATACTTCGGCGCTGTAACTTGGGCCAACCATTGGGTATAACTGTGTGAGAGTGTGGTGCCGTTCCAGGAATGATGCAGCGAGAAGTGTTTGAGCACCAGGGACCATACAGCCCGCGTGAAGGAACAAAACACCATTAAGTGATGAATATTTTCAGAATCTCTGCGACAGAGAGGGCAGATCCCCGGCCCCTCCCAGCCCCTCCGTTGTAGCGCGTCCCAAGTAAGTGACTTTCCCTTCCCTGCGAGCCATATAAAAAACTTAAGTTTCAAGGGGATGTCCCAACGCCAAAGGAGGGAGAACCACGATCGATCCACTGCTTCAAAATGCTAGTGGAGAAGAGCATTGTAAATATTCTTGACAATGATGATCCCCGTGGCATCTCCACCGGCCCACATAAGTGTATCGGGACTAGAAGAGAGTGAGATGCCCGCACCTTTGAGGGATGTAATATAGTGGTCCCATTCTGTTGCTAGCGGCTTACTTAACAGTAAATCACCACTGTTCATCCAGCTGTCATGGAGGGAGTTGTTGCTCGACTGTAAATTTACCTGTGCAAGATGAGTAAAGTTAAGAAGCTGGAGTTGCGACCTCAGCTCGGCGGAGAGGAGAGACCGGTCTCCCAGACCAAGTATTTTGTCAACTCCAATACAGATTTCAGTGCCAGCACCCGGCTTCCACACGAGCCAGTGAAGGATAACAGGTAAGGAAGCAACCATCCCCTTCCAGAAGGGGGAGACTTTCCTCTGCATAAAAGATGGCTTATGAATCCAATGAACAAGCGGCAGAGAGCCTAAATACTTGTCGACAATTACCCGGTGCCAGATATTATCGACTATGACCGCTCTCCATAAAGAATTGGCCAGGAGGGCCGTGTTGAAAGCGGACAAATCCATAAGCCCCCAGCCCCCAAATCTACGAGGTTTTGATAGGGCTTCCCAGTTGCACAGATGAAAACGAGAATGACCAGGACTGCAATTCCACAGAAAGTTGTATATATGTCTCCGAAGAATTGTAACAACCCTGTTAGGGATTTTTTCCAGAGTCATCCAGAAAACAGGCAGACTTTCCATAATAGACTTTACCAAGATGAAACGGCCTCCCAGGGACAGCCATTTGTTACACCAAAAGTAAATCCTTCTTTCAAAATGAGCCACCAGCCATTTCCAATCTTCCGGCGAGGAGGCACCCAATCTTAACTGGAAACCGAGATACCTGAAACCTTCACTCAGGTGAACAAAAGTGAAAGGGACGGAACCCTTGAGAGTGTGAAGATCAGCCTCCGAAAGACCCCAATAGTGGACGGAGGATTTTGAGAAGTTGATGGATAAACCGGAAGCAGAACAGAAAAGCTTAAGCACCTCAAGTATTACCAGCCACTCAGANTTTAACGAGCTTTGAGACTTTAATGTCGGAGATATGGTGCTCTGTAAAAATTTTTGAGAGAAGAAGGTTGAGCCCTTCCATAATCAAAATGAAGAGGTAGGGAGAGAGTGGGCATCCCTGGCGGAGGCCCCTCTCACTTTTAAAGAAACTGGAGGCCTCGCCATTAATCAAAACTGCAAAGGATGAACTAGAGACACAGGACATAATCCAAGTGATGAATGATTCACCAAAGCCCACAGAGTGGAGAATTAATCTCAAGAACTCCCAATCGATGCAATCGAAAGCTTGTTTGAGATCCAATTTCATAACCAGTGCCTTTAAGTTTTTCTTCTTGATGCTGTGGATGCATTCATGGGTAGCTCCAATGGCATCCTGTATTCTTCTACCCCGCAAGAAGCCTAGATGCTCCGCTAAGAGACTCCTTTCAAGAAGAGGCTTGATCCTGTTTGAAATAACCTTTGAAATCAACTTGTAGATGAGGTTACAGAGGGAGATCGGACGGTAGTCACTAAAGGAGAGCGGGTTGCTTTCTTTAGGTATCAAAACTATAAAGGTAGAATTAATACTTCCCACAATCTTACCAGAAGTGCGGGTGTCTTCCACCATCTGGAGTAGGTCCAAGCCAACAAGGTCAAAAAAGTAACAGAAGAATTCTGTCGACCATCCATCCGGTCCGGGACTTCTTTCCGAATTGAATTGTATCAGAATATTTTTTAACTCCGACAGTGTAACAGGTTTGTATAGATCTGCAGCTTCAACATCAGAGAGGAAACTGGGATAGAGATTTTTCGTAGACACCATCCCCCGGAGATCAAGATTTGCTGACTTTTTGTAAAGGCGACTTTTTATAATTACATATGTTGATAATATGATACTCTTCAAAATCAATTTGATACAGGTTCAGAGTTAGTGGTGCCAACGTACAATGCCAGCCTATGCATGATTCAAAATTGAATAATCTCAACGACCACATTGGACCTCATGCACTATGTAGCCTATAAGAGGATTTGAAAGAGAAAAACAATTATAAACCATTAAATGTATGTGAAATCTGGTATCATTATTGGATTTACATGGAAAATGGAAGAGGCAGTGACATTTGTGCACTTGGTTGTTGGGAGAAGAAGATTAGAGAGGATTGGCCTTTCTTCTGGGCTTTCAGGAGGATTTGTGCCCATAAAATAGTTGTTTTGGAGGCTTTCTGACTAGATGGGTTCCGCCACCTACGCATGTATTATTTAACATATTTCTATCTCGTCTTATCCACTGACAAAAGAACCTCCAACACATGGAACCATAGAATATCACATCTAAGGAAGAACCATATGGAACGACAACTAGAGAAGAAATTGGGGAGTGAAGCCAAGCATATCCTGAGATTTAGATGGTAAATGGAAAGAGCAATGGTATTTGTGAGCTTGGTTGAGAGGAGAAGATACGAGAGGGTTGGATTTTCTTAATTGGGAGAAGAAATTGAAGAATATAATAGAACATGTCTTGGGTTTGTTGAATACTTATCTTTATGTGTTTTTTATTTATTTATTTCTTGGAGCATGGTCATGCTTAATTGTTTCTATCTTCAAGCTTAATTGTTTGGGTTTGGAGCTCTGGTTTTAGTTAGAGTCGAGACAGGGGATGGTTTTGTAGAGAACAAAAGATGGAATGAGGTATTCGATTGGCAGACAATAGTGAAGGTTGAGCAGGTATGTATTGTTTTGTTTGTTATTTGAAATTTTGGATGACAACTCACTGCATTATCTCATAGCTAGGTGTGTGTATTTGGAAGATGTCTATCATATTTTTATTTTTTTTGTCTTATCTTGCAGTGGAAAGGTAGAACTGCAAGACCATTTAACAAGAGTAGAAAACACAAATGTTGTGTTTTGTACAGGTGAGCTTTTAAATTTTGTATTTTAAGTCTTAGTAGAATTTAAAAATGCCTAAGTATATTTAAGAAGACTAGGGTTTAGATATATCTGTGCTGCCATATTTTTTTTTAGAATTCCAATTCCAGTTCCATATTCTGTGTAAGGGTTTCAAAATATTTCCAAATCTTCGAGGCTTTTTTTCATACATTCCTTGAGTTTATAGGGTTTTATTTTTGGCATTGTTTGTCAAAACAAAATATTCTACGTAAGGGTTTGAGAAATTTTAGCAATATTGGATGCTTCGGGTCATTCAATGTCTTTGGATTTTATAAAAATGTTTTTTTCCACAATTTGTCTTTAATAGGGTTCTATTTTTTTAGTACCATTTGTTAAAATTTAATAAATGGTCCTGGCATAAGACCTTCATAAGCTTAGACGTATTGAGTCTTAGCAGATTTTGGGGTTTATAGGGTTATATGGATTGTTTGTCAAAGTTGGTTCTATCTTTTAGTATCATTTGTTAAAATTCAATAGATGGTCCTGGCATAAGACCTTCATAAGCTTAGATGTATTAAATCTTAGCAGATTTTGGGGTTAATAGGGTTTTATTTGTTGGGATTGTTTGTCGAAGTTAAATAGCGGTTTTATTTTTAGGTATTGTGTGTCATAGGTATATAGATAGATGCTGGTATAAAACCATCTGAAGCTTGGATCTATTTTAGATTACCACTGGGTTAGCCATCAAATCCTTTTCCAAGACCAAGCTTGAGACATTTACTGAATTTAGGAGATTTGTCTTGAGTTCCAAGGCCTTTAGCTTTGTGGAGGAGTTTCACGACCTTTAGCTTTGTGGAGGTAAGGGTCCTTAGCCTGTAACCGGCTAGGTCATGCGGCTTGGCACTAACATTAGTTTTATGTTAACGGGTATAGGTGGGGGTGGATGGCTCAGTCGAGGGATATGTACTTTTTTCAGTACTGAGCTTCTACCTTTATTGCCACACTAGATGTGAGGTCCATGTGAATAATTATTCTTTGTGCCTTCTGTCATTAAGTTGCATCTATACCTATCCCTAAACCTGGTTAAAGTATGGATACGATGACCAATCCCATGGGCCATTCCTTTTCCACAATGCTCCAATACTACACATCCAATGTCCACTCTGGTAGATTCTTCAGAGAAACATAGTATGGAAGTGTAAGGAAATCATTTGAATACACAATGTGTGTTCCACTCGTGAAACGTGTTTTATTATGTGCTTTCAAACCCAACACATTCGTTGAGGCTCTAGTTGACATTTAAATTTATTTAGTGGTGAAACTCATATGAATCCTCCTTAAAAAATAAAAGATGCTTAAGGATACACAATGTGTGTTCCAATCCTAAAACATGTTGTATTATGTGCCTTCAGAACCAACACGTTGAGGCTCTAGTTGACATTTAAATTTATTTAGTGGTGAAATGTAGTTTGCGATTTTCCTTCAAAACCAACATGTTCACAAGTTTTTTCTTTCCAAATAACATGACACTTACTTGTAGAGTTATTTAGGGAGTGAAATGTGTTGTGCCATGTGTGTTCAATTCTAGCATGTTGACTATTTTCTCCTTTCCAAATGACATGTTCTTTAATCCATTCAATTCACTCTTCATCTCTTGCCCTCCATTTTTTGCTCATACTTTACCTCACTGGCAACTCAATTCCAAGCGAGTGCAGACTTTTCTCATAAAACTCCCATTTACTTTAGGTAATCTTCGGAACTTTTATCATAAATGTTTACATGGTCTTCCATGAAAGGGTTTTTCAATTAAGGTTATGTTTATACTTTACCTCAATGGCAACTCAATTCCAAGCGAGTGCATACTTTTCTCATAAAACTCCCATGTACCTTAGGTAATCTTCATAACTTTTATCATAAACTTTTACATTGTCTTCCATGAAAGGAGTTTTCAGTTAAGGTTATGTTTATATTGATTTGCATTTGCAATTGGGTTTCATTCTTGCGAGCTTAAATCATTATGTTGATCTGTGATTAATCTAGTTTCAATCATTCCCAACTGGAAATTCTTATAAAAAAATGAAATTCAACCGAAATTTATAATGCAACGTAATATGAGCTAAAATCGTTGAATAACCAGATAATTAAAATTGAAAAATTGTTGCAAAACTAGGAAATTTTCTTTTTTTTCATTTTCATATTGGGTTTAATGTTATTTTTCCACTATATTTAGGTAATGCATGTTCATTGTTTTTAATTCGGTTATCATCTCCTGAATTTTTTTAACTGGTTGAAGGAAAATTGGGTTATATTGAATGCAAATTGGGTTTTACTCAATGTCGTTATATTAAATCCAAATTGGGTTTTATTGTGTCGGATACTTTCTTTGTCAGGAGGAGGAGAGAGGATACAATGGTTGAGATTAGCAAAATTGCAAAAGAAAAGAAGGAAGTGAGCCTTGTCTGTTACTTTTATAGTCTAAAAAAACATCATATTCTTAATCATTAGGTCCACTCAGGATATATATATAT
>JASDQU010260647.1:0-13142 GCA_032191745.1 Picea mariana
TTTTAATAAAAGGTTTTAATATATATTATTATAATAAAAATACAAGTAATCTTTTACAAACTAATTTGTGGAAGGTAAACCATCATGGTCATCATTTAATTCTAAAATTTAAATTAAATTAAAATTGATAATTTGGTTTTTATTATTAGTTAAATTTTAGCACCTAGATGGGGTGACACATACAAGGGGATTTGTTTCAGAGTGAGGGAGGTCTTGTGTGATTGTTTTCCCTTCGCCATCCTATTGGCAGCAATAATATAATTTCTATTGTTTGTAAGCTACCTACACAGGATCTCTAAATTTTCATTACTCATCATGAGCATTCTCACTAAACGACACTTGTCACTTGTCGCTTTTTACATATCTTCTTTTCGATTTTTGTNCATGAAAAATCGTGGATGGAATTGACATTTTTTTTTGATTTGTGAGTAAAGGAAGACTGCTCATGTGGTTTATTATAGAATTGTCATATTTTTGCTATGAACATGTGGTCCTCCTTCTTTATGACCCTTTTGGTTCTAAGCATGCCTTGGTTGCATAAGCGCAAGACCTCCATTCATTAATATTCAATTTTTTATATTGATATTGATGGATTTTCGATTCATGAAACTTTGAATTATTCAATTTTTATTCGATGCACTTACCTTTGTAATTAATCTATGAATGCACGTACTTTGTTGTCCAAGTGCTCTGATCCCAATACATACCCAATGCCAAGGTGGCATACGAAGTATAGCATGCCATTATTCTCAAGTATGGTTTTGGGCTTCACATTTTTGCTCCCATGCATGGTGATTAATGCCTCTGCCCACCGTTTGAACTGTAATAGCATTGTTTTGATAAGGCTCGAGGTTATGGCTCTGTGGATTTCTTCCAAACCCTACCTGTGTATTCTCTGTTAATTACCAGTCTGTTCAACATGGCTCCAGTAGTAAGGGTCAAGCCGAATGGCATCCAAACCCTACTATCATATGATAATGCCAAAGACAATTTAGAAAGGAACGGTTGGCATTTGTTCATGAAAAAATTTAAGGGTTTCAATCTTTGAGTTTCCCAAGAGTTTGCCTTGACCTTCGAAGGTTGCAGAGCAAAGATAGGTGATGTGCAGTTAGAAGTAACAGAAGAATTCTTAAGCCAAGCCACGGGTTTGGCAGCTGTCAGGCAAAAATGGTTCAAGAATGCGAAAGTTGAAGAGGTCCCTTGAACTTTGATGTTGACCTCACGAAAAATTACTAGTTGTGATCGAGGTATGCCAGTCTCATCTTTAAAACCTAGGTGGCATGATCTACTTGCTATTGTGAAGCAATTCATTACGTGTGAAGGTATATTCAGGTTAGTTTTCCTATATCATCTGCACTTGCTTATGAGTTTAATTGGCTTCCCGTTGAATATGCCCTACTTCCTACTTAGAAGTCTATATAAGATGAGTAAACGTTTTAGGAAGCAGAGGTATGATTCGAGTTTATTCCACCATGGGCTCATTGAAATTATCCTTCTGCACCAATTGCAATTACAAAATGATTGTTGGGATGCATTTATTTCATGAAATGGATTTGGTAACAGTGAGTTGGGACAGGTAGATAAACTGGTCATTGTTGAAACACTTGTGAACATTATAGCCTCTTCTCCACCGCTCCTGGCCTATGATCTTTTGCTTAACAATGAACTCCCAAGCTACCCTAATGTTATCCAACAGAACAATCGACCGGTCTTAGACCCAAAGAGTTGCACTAAAACTGTTATGAAACCTACTGGGAAGAAGCATAAGGGCAGCGTCGATGTTAATTTCAAGAATAAAAGGGCTGGTCATTTGATTTCACGAAGTGTTCGGAATAAAATCAAACCCTTTGCAGACACAAACAACACGATTGAAGTAAGTGAAGACTCAGATTCGGAAATTGAGAAATTTTTGGGTGAAGAAGATCCCGAGTCATACGGGCTCTATCCTGATAGACCCTATGACTATGTAAACAACATGCCTCCATGTCTAAAGGATAACCCAGAATTCTCGATCATTCAAATATGTGATAATCCTACCTTTCGTGTGGACGATTCTCCAACCCTTAATGTTGTCAGTGCCAATGCACACTCCCTACAGCCACAGTGTGATGAGTGTCAATCTTGGATAGACAATTATTATACTGATGTGCCTCTGCTATAGTCACGACTTAAATATTTAAAAGACCAAGTGGATACATTGACAAATGAAAGCAATAGACTCCAATCCATAACTCAAGCAAAGGATAAACGCCAAAAAACTACAGGATCTGTCATTTTCAAGAATGTAGAGACAACCACAACTATCATAAATTCCAAAGTTTCTTGACATGATTCGGTTTGTGATTTGAGGTATGAATTAGTTAGCATAATCATTTGTTGTTTTTAGAGTAGGATATTTGATTTGATTAGATAAATTGTTTTTATTATTAGAATTAGTTTCTTTTAATTTTTAAGATTGCATGTGCTATTTTAACTAGCTACAGAATCGTAAGATTCTGTAGCCAGTTAGAAAAATTTGAATTGCTTGATTTGACAATTGAAAACATATCTAAAATCTTCCCATTTTCATTTATTTTCAGAAACCCATGATTTCCAAGGAGATATGAGGCACTGTTGAGATCTCCGAGCCATATCAACTATATGCTTTTAGTAAATATATTAGGTTGTTGGTATTTGTATTCAGTGAAATCAGGTCGTTGCATCCCCCATATTTTTGGAATAGATTTGATATTATCAACAGGAAACAGTTTTATTTCCTGGAACCTATATAAGCATGTTATTTTGTAAACATTGGATCATCTCAGAGCTTGGGGCAAGACTATGGATTTTTCATTTACAAACTTGAATGGAATATAATACTCGTCACAGCTTTAGCTTTTCCGTATTGTGGTTTTATTCAAGTCATGTTTATTTCAATTTGTAAATAGATTATGATTGCTTTCACTGTTATGGTTTAATACAAGATGCTATCATAAAATTTTATATATTATCCATGTTTCATGTTCCAGATTTAACACACAGTAATCATTCGTTCAAATTTGAATCAAGAGATTTATCTTTATCTTTGATTGAACGTTTATACGCAAGTTCTCACAGCAAGATTTATCTTAATGTGGCTTCTTGTAAAATTATGAGATTGTTGTGATCATATCTCTTATATGTTCTATCATTCGAATTCCATCATTACTGCTTCACATTTATTAGAAGCAATTTCAGGATCTGCTGCAGGTTTACCTCGTCAGACAAGGTGACTGGATGCTACACATCGAAGAGATATTGGATGCGATAACATGTCAGCCTGTTATTTAATTTCATTAGTATAATAGATATAGAAGTTCCCTGTAGTTAAAACACTTTTTACCATCTGTTATTTATTTTCTTTAATTAGACAGTTTGATGTTCAATTTCTTTTATATAAACATTATAAAAAAAACAAATAAAAAAGATTAGATAATAGCTTTACTGTTGTTTAAAAAATCAATTTACATTCAATTTTCATGGATTTAGATTAAAATTTGTATTTTGTACATATTATATATATATTAGAAATAGAATTATTTGTATATATTGTGCATATGATAAGTAGAGCTATTTTATAAGTACTAATTAGTTAAACTACAGATGTATATTAGTTGTATGTATATTTGTTAGTGATTGTCATTTATTAGATCCTTGTTTTTCTTTTAGTTATTTTTTCTGTTTCTTTAGGACTTAGATCGGCCATTGGAGCCTCTAAACCCGTCAGAGTGGATTAATCTAAACGGATTGGGTTAATTAGAGAACCCTGGACTAGATTCACTCCTCCAGTAGACGAGCGATCAATTTCGTCCATCAACAAATGGCGCTAGAAGGAGGGCCTGAAAACTATTAACGACACGAGGAGGTTGCAAGTCTCCTCCCCCACACACCCGCTCACCTGTAGTGAGAAGAAGTCGTTCCGACGGCAATATTGTCTCCCAAACAGCAACCACATCCAACAATATTCCACAAACAGCTGTTGAACCAGCAACACCAAACCCCACAGGATCTGACATTCAAGAAATTGTTCGTCGATCCCTCATACAAACACACAGTGCCTTAGCCTGTATCAGACAACCAGGTCGACCCTTGAACCAACCGTTAGACTTCTCTAATATGAGGGAACAACTCGGAGGTACTGATCTCACTTTAAATCCTATGGATCCAGATCATAACCTCACTCCTGCAGCAGGAGAATCTGGTATTCCACCATCACCACCTCCTTCATCTCCTTCTTCTTCTGGAGAAGAATCCTCTGACGAAGGCAGTTCCTCATCCTAGCCTTCGACACCACCCACACCTATGGCCAATCCAAACAATCCCGCTAGACCCTGGCTTGACCAAGATGCAGTGGCCATACCTAGGCCTCAGCATCCTTTACCCAAACACCCTGAGAAATGGCTCCCTAAATTTGACCCGGACTCCAAACAGATCGCTGAAGATCACATCAAAAAGTTTATGTTAGCCATTAGACTCCATAGTGTTGAGCATGAAGACGTAGTCTGTAGATTATTTCCCTACACCTTTGAAGGCAATGCCTCTACCTACTACTTTGCCCAACAGCCCCACACCATCGTGTCATGGGATAAATTTGAGTCCTGTTTCCTTGAGAAGTTCGGAGACGACAAGTCTCCTGAAGTTCTAGTCATGGGGCTTTCTAGTTTAAAAATGAGTCCCAAAGAAAAGATCAAAGACTTTAATCAAAGCTTCCTGACACCAAAGAACCGAATCCCTGCGGATTCTATGCCTGTCGAGAATCTAATTGTCGCATACTACATGAAAGCATTACATCAAAACATAGCCATTTGGGTAAAGAGATCCAAGAAATCCACGTTGTTAGAAGCCTTCGAAGAATCTAGTCAAATCGAGAAAGATATTATCAGTTTAAAAGACACTACCAGTAACGAGATAGACACTAGTTCATCCTGTAAAACAAATCTCCCCAAAATCCTTCCTAGACCTCCCCAAAACAAAGCTCAACCCGAGAGTTCGGATTTAGAAAACTTACAGAAAGTCATTTAAAAATTGTCCAACCAAGTTATAGATTTGAAAAGGTTAGCTGAAGAAGATTCTTCGAGCAAAGGGCCTTACAAACCCCCTTTTAGGAAGCCTTTTCCCACCAACCAACCTAACTCAAATGATGAAGGCCTGAATCTAGAAATCCTACAATTCTCTATTCAAACGATCCTAGAAGCACATGATAACTTGATTCCTCCTAAGATTCCTGAAGAGGTAGATGAACAAGAGACAGTAGAAGAAGATGAATCATCTCCGAACATTTTCGGACATTTTTTGGATAACATCTTTCAAGCTAATTTCAAAATAGTGCACCCTTACAATACTAGGAGCAAGACAACAAATAAGCCTTCTTCTAAAATCACTACGACTTTGCCTCCAAAACAGTCTAAATCGATTGAGGCTAAATAGAATTTAGTAAACCCAAGTTTAGATTATGATTTTGTTGAAGATCTAAAAAATCTTATGGCTAACATTTCTGTTTACGAATTATTAAAATTCCCTTTTCTTCTACAAAAAATGTTGGAGAATATTGTAGAGAACAACAAAAAGAGCAGTCCGAACAAGAACAAAGGTGTTCAAAACAACCCCAAAATTCCTCAGAAGGCCTCTGCAAAAACTACATTCGAGCCTCATGATAAAAGAGACCTTCCTGTAAGTAATGTAACAAATGTAGGTAAACCAGTTTCAGAGGCTGCGATTAAAAAAAAAAAACTTCTACTGTTAGTACTCACAGAAATGTGCCTCCATTTTTGTTGAATTTTGAAAATTTCAATAGGAATGTACATAAATGTATGGTAGATTCAGGTGCGTCATCTAACGTAATGCCTTGGTCTGTCTATCAAAAGATTAATGCCGAAGTTCAACCATCCAGCTTGAAAATTATCCAGCTTGATCGAACTAGTGTTAAAGTGATAGGTGAATTAAAGAATGTGTTTATAACATTGTCGTCTAATCCTAAAGTTCATCAAGTGATTGATATCATTGTTGTAGATATTCCAGAATTTTATGGTTTGTTTTTAAGTAGAGACTGTTCAGAACAATTACATGGCTATTTTGTGACAGATTGGTCTCACTTGTGGCTACCCGAGAATGGAAAGCCCCACAGAATCAAGGTAAATCGTGAATGTTATCTGAAGTTCACGGTGACTGATTTAAATGATCCCAATGAACCATTCACTCATTTTGCGAATTCGCCTAAAATACAAGGTATGGATACCATCTTTCGGCAATTTCATGGCCGAAACTTCCACCATCACTGACCCAGAACAACAATCTAAACTTATGACATGCACGTAGTCAACAGTCGTCTCCCAGTGGTCACATGCACCCGACGAAAATCAAATATGGTCTCTTTACTTTGATGGGTCAAAATCTAAGGAAGGAGTTGGTGCAGGGTGCGTACTCATTGATCCAGCAGGTAATAAGACTCTGATTTCTTTCCTGTTAGAATTCGAATGTACAAACAACACAACCGAATATGAGGCACTCCTGCAAGGCCTCAAGAAAGCATTAGATCTGAACATTCAAAATTTGACTGTCTTTGGTGATTCAGAAATCGTGGTTAGATAGGTAAAAAATTCTATCCACTGTTAATCTCGGCACCTTAAAAGCTATCAAATTGAGCTATGGAATTTGATGAACAAGATTTCCACATTTAATATAAATTCTATTCCTAGATTAAATAATTCGGAAGCTGATTTGTTAGCTAACGTCACTTCAAAACTTTTTCCTGCAGAAGGCTTATCTCCAAACTCATTTTTTGTCGAACTGTTGTTCAGGCCATCCGTCCCAGACAACATCACGAATTGGAGAGTCTTCGATGACGATCAACAGATTATAAGTTTTCTGCATATGGAAGAAACTTTCCAGGGCGCAGTGACTGACGAAGGTACCCATGACGAAAATCTTCGGGACTTTACGGTAATACCAGATCTGAGATCTCCATAATCTTCATCATACATGGTAAACTCTATCCCAAAATCTGTGGTTAGATTAGAAAAATTTTATGATCTTCACGACAAGTTTAGAAAATCCGTGAACTGTAAAACGAATAGTTCCTCCTTGACACATGAAAAAGTAAATTTGGGAACTAAAGACAATCCATAGTGCATTAATTTAGGGTTGGAGTGTTCTTAGCAAGAAAAGGTAGCATTTATTAAGTTGTTTAATGAATTCAAAGATGTTTTTGCCTGGACGTACGACGACCTAAAAACCTTTGATCCTAACGTCATACAACACGTTATTCCCATGAAACCCGAAACCCAACCTTTTCAACAAAAGTTAAGGAAAATGAACCCAGAACTCAAACCAATGGTCAAGAAGAAATTAAACAAACTCATGAATACTAAGATAATTTTCCTAGTTAGGCACACACAATGGGTCTCTAATCTTCTCCTTGTCAGAAAGAAGAGTGGTAAAATCCAACTATGTGTCAATTTTCGAAATCTTAACCGAGTGTCTGATAAAGACAACTATCCTGTCCCTTCCATGGAATAGATCCTTCAATAGGTATCTGGTTCTGAAAGATTATCCTTGCTAGATGGATTTTCAGGGTATAACCAAGTCCTTATGTCTCCTCCAGACCAACTCAAAACCACCTTCCGCACTCCATGGGTCACCTACGCTTATAGAAAGATTCCCTTTGGACTCATAAATATCGGTGCCACTTTCCAGAGAGAGATGGACATCGCTTTCCGAGGCTTAATCAATCAATCTGTAGTAGTTTACCTAGATGATGTCACTGTCTTCTCGAAAAATAAATAAGATCATCTAGCTCATTTAAGATCCGTTCTACAATGATGTCGTAAGTACGACATTTCTTTGAATCCTAAAAAATCTATCTTGGCAGTAGAACAAGGTAAGCTCCTCAGATTCATTGTATCGAGTGAATAGATGATTATCGACCCTGAAAGAACTCAAGTCATTTTGAAACTGCCCCCTCCCTCGTAAAAAAAGTCCATGTAGTCTTTCTTAGGTTAGATAAACTTTGTTAGGAGATTCGTCCCCAGCTTTTCAGAAATGGTGAGACCATTACAAAACTTAATAAAAAGGGATGTACAGTACCATTGGGGACTGTTAGAAAGCTAGGCTTTTGATTAAATAAAAAAGGCCATAATAGACGCTCCTTCTCTCATCAGCCCCAAATTTTTGCAAGACTTCACCCTCTACACGTTTGCCTCTGACCGATCTTGCATTGTTGTCCTAACTCAAAAGAACGCTAAAAACAATGAGGTCCCAATCGCCTTTATGAGTTTAGCCTTCAAGGGGCCGGAACTTAATTACCCAGTAGTAGATCAGCAAGCCTATGCTATTTTCAAAGTATTAAAGAACTTCCGATCTTATCTGTTGAAATCTAGGACGAAAATCATTGTCCCTTACCCAGCTGTCAGAAATTTGTTAGTACATAAAGAATTAGGTGAAAAAAGGGCAAACTGGGTCACATCCTTGCAATAATATGACATAGAAATCACCCTAGCACAAATAGTAAGAGGCCAAGGTTTATGCAAGTTGGTTGTTGATTCAGCTGTAGGAAAACAAGAAGAAACTGATATGTTAAATCCAGGACAACACTATCAAAATCAAATCTGCTATGCGCAAAACTCTGTTAGTCCCTGGTACGATGACATAAAATTTTGTCTTATACACGGATCAGCTCCCCGACACCTTGATCCCACAAAAAGGAGAGCACTAATATTAAAATATTCTTCTTTTCAGTCGATTAATGGTATTTTGTTTCATCAAAATTTTGATGGAGTACTTATGCACTGTCTTGAAAAAGATGAAGCAGAAAAAGTCTTATTGGAATTGCATGCAGGAGAAGCTGGTGGGCATTTCGGTGGAGACAGCACTGCCCATAAAGTATTGAGAGAAGGTTATTACTGGCCTACCCTTTTTAAAGACACTCATGCTTTATGTCGCAAGTGTGTGATCTGTCAAAAGGCATCCTGATGGATATAGAAACCAACATTCCCTTTGCAACCAGTTTCAGTAGACTCCCCTTTTCAGCAGTGGGGTCTGGATATTATAGGCCAAATCAATCCACCATCGTTGCAGCAATATAAATATATCATAACAGCCACAGATTATTTCACTAGGTGGTCTGAGGCTGCCCCATTAAAAGATGTAAATACCAGCTAGGTAATATCCTTCTTGAATTCAAATATTATTACTCGTTTTGGTATCCCTGAAAGTCTGGTATTTGACAATGCTTCTTATTTTTCGTCTCTTGAAATGAGTGATTTCACTCTAGAAAAAGGAATTAAATTAAAGTACTCTGCTAGTTACTACCCCCAAGGTAACGGTTTGGCAGAATCAACTAATAAAAATCTGATCAAAATTATCAAGAGAACGATCTCCGAAAACCATAAAAATTGACATAATGCACTGTTAAACACAATCTGGGCTGACAGAGTAACTCCTAAAACTGTTGTGGGTAACTCACCTTTCTTTGTTGTTTACGACAGGGAAGTGATTCTTCCACCACATGTCCTTCCATCTCTGCAGTTATCGCAAAAGGTACAGGAAGAAGACTGTCCCCCTTTGGAAAGTCGAATTAACGCTTTGTTAAAGTTAGAGGAAGTAAGGGCTCAAGAAAAATGAAAATTGGATCAACATCAACTCATTGTTAAAAATTGGTTTGATTCCAATTCTGCCTCTGACAGAAATTTTGAGGTAGGTGACCTTGTCCTAAAATAGGACAAACCTCATGAGGGAAAAGGAGAGCATACTAAGTTTTAGAACTTGTGGTTGGGACCATTTTTAATTGTTGAGAAATTGGGTCCTAGTTCCTTCCGATTACAGAATTTAGAGGGACAGCCAGACACCTTTCCGGTGAATGGCCAAGCTCTAAAAGGGTACCTTACCTGATGACATTCCCACGCACACTGTGTAAATATTTTCTGTTTTGTTTGCTGTTTGTTTTTCTTTGCTAGTTTGTTTTGATTTTTTCCTTTATGCTTATCAGTCTTTTTTTTGAAACACACATGCCTGCATCACGAGCTAGCTCAAACAAAGAGAACAAAAAAATTTTCCCTCCAAAATGACTGCTGAAAGTTGTTAAAACATCAATTGTGGTATTTCTATGAGTTTGCAGCCATGTTGAAGATAACTTGTTGTTTGAAAAGCGTTTCTTGATTTCAATCTCCAACTGAAGGTATTCACGATCATCCATAAAAATTCTTTTTATGCTGTCCCTGTTCCTTAAGAGAACAACTCAAAGATGTCTCCCTGCTCTTGAAAGTCGGTTTTATTAACAAACTATTTCTAAATCTTGATGAAGGATAGCTAAGAAATTTCTTCAAGGTCTGTGACATACTAAGATGTGTTAAAAAACTAGAATTTTCAGCGTCACCCTGCTCTATTAAATATCTTTAAAAAACTAAATAAATTTTTAGAGAGCTGTGGGAAGTGCTTGTAAACCCGTCGGGATACTGAACAGGTCTGCTGGCAGTGGGTAAATGCATGCATGACGCCAAGATAACTTTGTTGGGGTACTGAATAGGCTTACTGGCAGTGAAGCAATGTCAGGTATAAGAAAATTCTCAAATATGGATTCTGTTTTGACCTTAAATGTCCTTTGTTTTGATCTGGAACTTCTTGATAGGATACAGATATCGGAGTGGGTTAATTGACATCCTTGTCGAGGCTATGGACGCCTGTTGGCAGCAGCGGACGTGTCAACAGTATTGAAGATTTTAACTTTAATATCGTGACTCTCTTTTGTTAAGATTGTTGTTAGTTTTCGTCTCTTTAAAAATAACAGTTTTCTGAAACTAGAATGCATTATAATTATTTACGATGTTCAGATAGCTTTTCGGTTGTTTTCGATTCGAAGTTTTTTCTGATTATCCTAATATGAACTCGTCATTTGATAGAGATAACTGCTTCTCCCAGCGTGTCGCCATTGTTGGCAGCAATAATATAATTTCTATTGTTTGTAAGATGCCTACACAGGGTCTCTAAATTTTCATTACTCGTCATGAGCATTCTCACTAAACAAAACTTGTCACTTGTCGCTTTTTACATATCTTCTTTTCGATTTTTTTTTTCATGACTGTAAGCATGAAAACTCGCGGTTGGAATTGACATTTTGTTTTGATTTGTGAGTAAAGGAAGACTGCTCGTGTGGCTTATTATATAATTGTCATATTTTTGCTATGAACATGTGGTCCTCCTTGTTTATGACCCTTTTGGTTCTAAGCATGCCTTGGTTGTAAAAGTGCAAGACTTCTATTCATTAATACTCGATTTTTAATATTGACATTGATGGATTTTTTATTCATGAAACTTTGAATTATTCAATTTTTATTCGATGCACTTACCTTTGTAATTAATCTATGAATGCAAGTACTTTGGTTGTCAAAGTGCTATGATCCTAATACGTACCCAATGCCAAGGTGGCATATGAAGTACAACATGCCATTATTCCCGAGTATGGTCTCGGGCTTCACGTTTTTGCTCCCACGCATGGTGATAAATGCCTCTGCCCACCGTTTGAACTGTCATAGCATTCTTTTGATAAGGCTCGAGGTTATGGCTCTGTGGATTTCTTCCAAACCCTACCTGTGTATTCTTTGTTAATTACCAGTCTGTTCAACATGGCTCCAGTAGTAAGGGTCGAGCCGAATGGCATCCAAACCCTGCTATCATATGATAACGCCAGGGACGATTTAGAAAGGAACGGTTGGCATTTGTTCATCGAAAAATTTAAGGGTTTCAATGTTCAAGTTGCCCAAGAGTTTGCCTTGACCTTCGATGGCTACAAGGCAAAGATAGGTGACGTGCAGTTAGAAGTAACAGAAGAATTATTAAGCCAAGCCACGGGTTTGCTAGTTGTCGGGAAAAAATGGTTCAAGAATGCGAAAGTTGAATAGGTCCCCTGGACTTTGATGTTCACCTCATGAAATATTACTAGTTGCGATCGAGGTATGCTAGTCTCATCTTTAAAACCTAGGTGGCATAATCTACTTTCTATTGTGAAGAAATTCATTACGTGTGAAGGGAGATTCGGGTTAGTTTTCCTATATCATCTGTGCTTGCTTATGAGTTTCATTGGCTTCCCATTGAATATGCCCTACTTCCTTCTTAGAACTCTGTATAAGATGGGTAAAAGGTTTAGCAATCAGAGGTCTGATTCGATTTTGTTCCACCATGGGCTCATTAAAATTATCCTTATGCACCAGTTGCAATTACAAAATGATTGTTGGGATGCATTTATTTCACGAAATGGCTTTGGTAAGAGTGAATTGGGATAGGTAGATAAACCGGTCATTGTTGAAACCCTTGTGAACACTACAGCCTCTTCTCCACTGCTCCTGGATTATGATCTTTCCCTTAACAATGAACTCCCAAGCTACCCTAATGTTATCCAATAGAACAATCGACCAGTCTTAGACCCAAAGAGTTGCACTAAAACTGTTATGAAACCTACAGGGAAGAAGCACAAGGGCAACGTCAATGTTAATTTCAGGAATAAAAAGGCTGGTCGTTTGATTTCACAAAGTGTTCGGAATAAAATCAAACCCTGTGTAGACACAAACAACACGATTGAAGTAAGTGAAGACTCAGATTCAGAAATTGAGAAATTTTTGGCTGAAGAAGATCCCGAGTCATACGGGCTCTATCCTGATAAACCCTATGACTATGTAAACAACCTGCCTCCATGTCTAAAGTATAACCCAGAATTCTCGGGCATTCAACTCTGTGATAAGCCTACCTTTCGTGTGGACAATTCTCCAACCCTTAAGGCTATCAGTGCCAATGCACACTCCCTACAACCACAATGTGATGAGTGTCGATCTTGGATAGATAGGTATGATACTGATGTGCCTCTGCTATAGTCATGACTTAAATATTTAAAAGACCAAGTGGATACATTGACAAATGAGAACAATAGACTCCAATCCATAACTCAAGAAAAGGAGAAACGCCAAAAAACTACAGGATCTGTCATTTTCAAGAATGTAGAGACAGCCACAGCTATCATAAATTCCAAAGTTTCTTGACATGATTCGGTTTGTGATTTGAGGTATGAATTAGTTAGCATAATCATTTGTTGTTTTTAGAGTAGGATATTTGATTTGATTAGATAAACTGTTTTTATTATT
>JASDQU010260648.1:2540-15664 GCA_032191745.1 Picea mariana
TCTCATTTTCTAGATTGAAACTCCCTATTGTCTTTTCGGCTTCTCTGGTTGGGATCTCTATCTCTCATTTTTATATTTTATTAGTTTGTGTTGCTTTTGTTTCAGCTGTCCTTGTTTTGACAGTCGGACTTTCCACTTCTATTGTCTTGGCAGACTGTGTTTCAACTGCTTTTGTCTTAGAAGTCTATGTTTAAACTGTTGATTGAGTTATCTCACTCTCTTTACTTCTCTTCAAGATATTCTTCGGTTGGGCAGTTGTGACATTTCTATCTCTAGGTCCCAAATTATACTTCTATTGAAGCTCGACCATTATATTGTCAGCCATTCCTTGATAAGAAGAATCTTCTGTAATATTTATGCTATCATCATTAAACAGGTATTTTGCGCCTAAGGAGATTTCATAATCTTGCCTCATCAAATGAGGTTCTTGATCATCATCGCTAAGATTATTCATGTATTCCTATAACTCCTCAAAGCTTCGCATGTCATATCCTCCTATAAAATTTTCATTTTTAAAGGGGGTCTGAATCTTTTGATCTTCATTTTTTATTTGTCTTTGTTGCGTTTCAGGGTTAGGATTTCTTCTGAAATATTTTCTAGTGAACTGATCTGTTTTAGATTGGTCCAATTCCATCCTCGAGATTTGTTTGTTAATTCTTTAATTATTTTTTCCATGTCATACATTTTGTCTTCCACAGACCTCCCAGATCCGGAAGGTCCTTGTTCTCTAAATCATCTAGTTTCTTTATTTACCGTTTCATCGTTAGCTTCGATTTTCTTGATGCCATCATATTTGATTCAATTTCTATAGCATCATACTGCATTCTTGTGAGGTCTTTAGTTCTCATTTCCCTCAACAGTAAGGCAAAGTCAGGCTCAAAAGCCCCAACGAAAGTCACCTTTGTTGCAGGTTGGGAAGGTTTAACCTCAACTAGAATTTTTTAATACAATTTATTAAATCTCTGAGTGAATTTGAGAACTGTTTCTGAATTTTTATTTCTTAAAGATCTGAACTCAGTTAAATAATAAAGGTGATCTTTCCTCTCTCCCCATTGTCTGAGAAAGGCATTCTCTAACTCATCGTATGTTCTTATAGAACTTGTTGGTAGCCCTCGAAACTAGGTTCTCACCTGTCCTTTGAAATTTTGAACTAGGAGCCTTGAATAAAGATCCTCATTCTCAAGGCCAAGGATATCAGCAAATTGATTGAAAAAATTTATGTGTTCAATGCCCGTTAAGTCTCCCTCTCCTATGAACTTTGGCAGGTTTTTCATATAGTTTTCGAGTAAATCATGGAGGGGAACTGGGAGGACTAAAGGAGCATACCTAGCAGCTACTTTAGAAAAAATTCTAGGATGTGGCAGTGGTCCTTGATCGCCTCCTCCTCCCCCTCTAGCACCCAATCCTCCTCCACCTCCGCCACCTCTGGCACCACCTCCTCCGGCAGCAGCCATTGATAATATAGGGGATGAAACTTGGAGATTATAGAGAGGATTTTCAAATATGTGTAGTGACCTTCCGGCTTCTTTGGGATGAAGAGAAAGGGGTTCTGGGAACTGATCGTCAGGAGACAGAAAATCGGAAAATGGGGGAAAAGAGAGATGAGGACTAGGTTCTTCGGACATGCAGGATATATAAACGGGAGATCCAACAGGAGTCGAATCAGAGTGTAATATATATTCTTCGAAACTTCGAGAAGCTGGAAACTTTATTTCAGGGACTGATGGAATATCAATCAAAGAAGGTATCGAGATGGGTCTTTTTCCTTTATTAGTAAAGGAGGAAATTCAATCAGTTTCAGCCTTTATCTCGAGTAAAACCAAGTCGGGGTTTATGATTTTGGCTTCAACTCTATCAGTCGATGTTTCTCTGAAATGGATTTGGGTGGAACCTTCTTGTAGAGTTAACTATTCAGGTAGAACCTTAGCATTAGACTCTGTGGGTTTGGGTTGATAAACCTTACTTGTGGAAGTAGTGGTCTGCTTAAGGTATCCCATTGGTTTTAAGAAAAAATCAAGGTCAGATACAGGCATGGGATGCTTATCGTCGGGGTTTTTCATGGTATTCCTTCGACTGAATGCTAGCTTATTAGTGGTGGAGTCGCCAAGTGAAAATTAAAATTAGCCTTAATATTGTATTCTATCTTTGTTCACTATCAAAGAGAGAAACTTACCATGTCATTTTCCAAGGGAAAAATAACTTCATTTCTCCTTCCCCAGCAATGGCGCTAAAAAGATGTTGTTATTGAGATTAAACTTAAGGATCAAAGAATAATCTCAGGAATCAAGAATTAAGGAATGATTTGTTTTAAGAGTTCTTTTTCTTTCTGTTAGTTATGTGAGAATTTAAATCCTCAAATGAAATTAATATTTGAACAGAACATAGGTCGTGTTTCATCGTCTGAGTCAATTAGTCAAATTGAGTGGTGATGAAGAAAGTTACAAAACTATTAAACAAGAAAAGACATCAATGACGTAAGAATCTTACCTTTTTTATAGTATAAGAAAGAGTGGAATGCACCCCTGAAAGGATATATGATATAATGGTCCAAGTAGCTTGCAGGTCTTGTATTTGTTGATAGAAAATATAGAGGAAAAATTGCTTGCTTATCAGATAACTAAATGAAATGTGATTACACTAGATGTTGTACTAAATTGAAGTCATTCACTTATCAAGGAGTAACATAAATAAAACTGGAAATATGAAATACAAGAAGAGCACATAAGTCAAGCAACACAAAATTTGGAATTCATGTTTGCGCTTGTATTAATACTCACAAAGGATGAGTTTTCTTAGGTACAATACGGCAAGAAGCAACCTTTGTTCATTCTTCTAAATATGTATTTATACAAAAGGTTCTCAACCCTAAACGGTTGGAATTCTCCTTATTTCTAAAATAGTAAAGGTTACAAAAAGTGAAATCTGAAGCGCTTCACTTGCATCTCTTTTGTCTTTGACTTCACAAGCCTCTTTTGAAATCTGAAGCGCTTCACAAGCCTCTTTGACTTCCTTAGCCATATTTTTACTTTCGGCTATGTTGGCTTCCCAGGCCTTCAATATTATATCGCCTTTGATTTTCTCTGAAACAGACAACCTCAAAACCATAGATACTCCTTATCTTGTCGACGACACAACTGCTTCTTGGAAATTGGTCCAAGCGGCAATAGCCTCTCTCTCCTTTAAACAAATGTTATCTAAGGCTTGATTTACCACCTGAAAATGGTTTTGGATAGCTTTCACCTTATTGAAAAGGCTTCGTTGTGTTGATTCCAGTTCCTTATGTACCTCTAGAGTTTGGGTTTGGAAAGCTAACATATCCACTATTGTTTTTTCAGTTAAGCTTCCCTTGACTTGCAGCTATCTAACTATTTCATTGCTTGTCTGTGAATTTTTATGCATCTCATCAAGACCAGATTTGAGTTGTTGGATTTCATGTCTATCATTGGCTCTAATCTACTTGAAATCCTTTTTGATATCACTCCTGACATTTGTTTCCATTGTTTTCACTTGATTTTTCAATTGGCCTATTAGCATATCTTTTTTATTCAACTTCTCCTTCAAGTTGCTCACTGAAAATTGGTTCGTTGTCGCAAAATATCCTAACGAGCCTGCGACCTTTGTAGTGAAGTCTTCTTCTTCTAGGGCCAACCCATTTAATAGCACCCTATGTATTTTAACAGTTGTGCCCTCCTTCTGATGTGTTTCTCTCTTTACCACATCCCTTCTCTTCTTATTGAAGAAGAAGTCCAAAGGAGGCATCTCTGTTGCTGAAATGGGTGTAAGGTCTCCTATGAATATAGCTTCGATCATCGAGTTCCCTCTACTGAACTGTAGAGGTGTGACAGATTGGATAGGACTACCTATATCAGTTGATATCTGCTTCCCAACTGTGTCAATTGTTGGTTTACCCTATGTGGACTGTGGCTTTTCTTCTGCCTTCTTTACCAAGTCCTCAATTTCCTCCAAATTTTCTCAGGCATCCTGTCCACTAGAGCTCCCTATTTCTAACCATTGGGTCTCCATTTGTTGTGTGTTTGGATCAGGTGTCGGGGTTTCCCCCTGCAATACTTTGGGGAGGCTATTTCTTCGATGTTTCTAGAAATTATAAAACTCAACCATTTTATCTAGTGTCAGAGCTTGAATTCGATCCAAAACCTCTTGATAGGACCTTGCTCCTTGGAATATTTCATCCTAAGGAGAATCGTCATGTTCATATATTTTCATACTGTAGCTGGCCATGCGGTTACCTAGGATCTTCTGCGGATTGTGCTTCTTGAATTCGATATCAATCAGTTTGATTTCTCCTAGGGTCATGGATTCCACTTTCAAATGGCCGAAATATAGCAGAGAAAACATAACAATATGCAGGGGAAAAGATGGCCATACCTTTTTCTATACTGCTTTGAGATCCTTACCAATCCCTCCAAGCATAGTTTGATGTGCTACATTGTGGCACACCAATTGGTCTAGTAAAAATGTAGGCAGATCATGTGGAGGAAATGAGCAGTCAAAAACCCTAATATAGGAGAAATGCTCCTTGATGTACCAGTACGCTATCTTTCCAAGATTAGTCACAATTTTGTCAGAAATTCTGGGAGGTGGGTAACCATATATAGTGGTGTGCATCGGAACCACCACCCAGTTGCAGATTTCATAAAAGAAATCTTTCGCCTTGTCTTCCCAAAGACTTGAATGATAAATATGTATGGGCTTAGCACTATTTGGAGTCCAGCTCCAGCCCATCAGTGGAAAAGGCGTCATAGAACAGATGTCGTCCATGATATAATTTGACATGAAAAATTGGGTTGGTTTCCCCTTGGCTTTTAGTGACTGATATGTTGTAATCTCTTTAACCAAACTGTCTGACAATATCATGGCCCAATCAAAAGAATAACCCTCGGCCACTATGTGCATAATGGGCACCCATCGTAAAACAAAATGGGTTGTGTCTTCTTTTCTGTAGAGACTACACATCATCATTTCTATATAAATTATGTGAGGTTCTAATGAAGAAACTTTGTATACGCCATGGGAGTCGGATCTGAACTTCTTGGGGCGAGAGTACCAGTCCTTGATTAATTCGGGAAGGTTTTTTCTATATTGGGCACATTCCTTCTTGTCAAAATATACTAAGAAACTAGCATCGTAAATGAATTGGACATCGAAGACAATTTGTACATCACCTATAGATGTTCCAACCGAAAAGACCCAACTGCGACCTTTTGTGAATTAAAAATGTTTCTGGTAGGGATATCCACATTCTCCAACAGCCAACCAATCATATCGTTGTAAAACAAGATCCTATGCCTCGTCACTATTTTATGTAGCTCTAATTGGGCAACAATTTTGTATTTGGTAGCTAGGTCCTCTATCTCATCATCACATGAGTCGTCCGGGCGATTGACCAATTCATATTGTAGAATATTGAACACTTGTGTCCAGGATTTAACGATGTCTATGCTTCTAGGTGAGGTGTCGGAAAGGATATCTGTGTTCTGGCTCGATCCTTCACCAAGCGCTTTAGTTTCTTTTCGAGGAGCCATGGTATCAGGTATCAAAGCTCTTTTGTCTGTCACAAGAAATGCACAAAGTTTATTACCTTGAAAACTTACTGCTTAGTGAAAACGCACAATGAAATTTGAAATTCAATATCCTTTTCCTTTAATTGCATCGATTTGCCAATACTTCTACTGACGAGGAATTTACTTTTTCTTAATGAATAAGATTTTGGCGGTGGTTTAAGATCTCACTTAGAATGACTGTTGTAAATAAATTATTAATGTCATTAATTTTCTGGAAAAGAATAGATGAAATTTGAATTTATCCGAGTCATTATGTAGCGAAGGATTAATTACGTGATAATCATCGTTAATGTGTCAGTTAATCACACTTATCGTTAAGAAAATTTCATGACTTCGGATATCGGGATATCCTATGACATTTCAAGGTATAATCCATGAAACGTGAAATCACAATGTGATTAATTAACTTTAATCATGTTTAACCCCTTTAAATAGTCGTGATCAACCTAAGACAGTTTCACAATTTCGGCTATCGGGACTTTGAAAGTCTTTCGAGGAAGGATCTTTGAAACACGAAATCGTGATATTATTAATTAACTGTTAATCATTTTTTAATTCTTAATTGATATGGTTTGACGCTTAAGACGATTTCGTGACTTCGGATATCGGTACTTTGATAGTCGTTGCATGCAGGATTCCCGAAATGTGAAATCGCGACATGATTAATTAACCGTTAATCATTATTAATTCTTAATTAAGTTGGTTTAGAGCTTAAGACAATTTCATGATTTCGGCTATCAGGACTTTGGAATTGTTTTTTGTTGAAATGCCTGCATTGTGAAAATTCGAAATATGATTTCTCGAATGTGGCATTTTAGTTATTTGACTAGTTAACGAGTAGGCAGCTCCATAATTCTTAAGAGACTAGGATCGTTTGATTTAATGGGAGACTTAATCAAAGGTGAGAATTAAGCGCACGTTGTTTTTATTTAAACGATAATGAAATCTATTAAAGTCTAAATTTTTATAAATATATATGTGTTCCAACAATAATCACATAGTTAATTAGGGTTGTTACATAAACCCACCCTTCAAGAAACTTCGTCCCGAAGTTAGAGTAATTTACAATACAAGGGTAATGACACATGGTTCATACATCCACATCAAATAAACAACATTATCAATAAGAAAAACAAAAAAAACTTATACATACTAGTGTACATGTGCAAGAAATGCATGTGTAGCTAGCACATACAAGACTCGCGCATTTACTAATGACAATAATTATCACACTTATAGTAATTATGGTATGTGTCCAATCCAATCAACAAGACCATTCATTTCATAAAAGATAGTAAATTGTTTAAAATGTTCACAAAATCCCTCAATTATAATAATTTAGCACAATAATGTTCATTTAGATAATTGTAGTTCAGTTAAGCAATTATAAATATACATATTTACATATTCTCTTTTCAAAAAGGGAAAACAATAAATTCCACTATAAGTCAAAATCCCCATACACTCTCAACTATTTCTATTCATCCTTCCTCCCTAACTTACTTCCATCTTTTATGCTTATCCTTCCTTTGCTGGACTATCTTGGAGCGTCAACTATATTGACCTAACTCCAAATAGAACCCGTAAGCGGAAGTGTCACTCTCTTGACCAAGCTTCCCCAGCATGTAACTGACAACCATCATCACACGTCTAAGGGAGCATGAGCTAACACCGTCCTCTCATGACTCCAGGTTTCAAAAGATACAGGGTGGGAAATGCCTCCACCCCTCCTAATAGGACTAGGGTCCACACCCTACCATGGAATATATAGTGGCACTATGTTGCTGGGAATTTTTTCATCGTATATTCAGTTTTAGGTAGTCTCACCACCTGAAAAACCTGCACTAGTCCATATATCATAGCAATGCATTTGAACCAACAAAATTTCACATATAAAGATTCATACCATATGGTTTCTCAGTCGGTGTTCACGACATAAAATTTTATTGTCATTATCCTTTGGCTATTTCATAGCCCATTGACCTGCAAATCAGTCTATAACACAAACTCATACATATCTATGCATTATCATCATGTAAATGCATTCAACCATAATCTCAATTCGATATCCATGTACCAACAACCTTAAATTTCAAAATTTTCAAGTTAGAAATAAATCGCATAATATCCCCATAATTCAAATGTCATTAAACATTCATAGAATTGACATTCTCATAATATTTTTCACAATATCCATCATCATTCAAATAATGTTAAAAATTCATAGAATTGACATTCACATAATAGATTTCATAATATCCATCATCATTCAAATAACGTTAAACATTCATAGAATTGACATTCATATAATAGATTGCATAATATTCATCATCATTCAAATAACATTAAACATTTATAGAATTATCATTCACATAGGTTCCTACATCTTAAAATTTCAAGTGTATCATTAATAGTTTCACAGTGAATAGAAAATAAAGGTGATTAGGCCTCAGGTAATTTTAGTTATCTAAGTCAAAAGATGGAATTACATACACCCAACCTTCGAGAAACATATTCTCGAGGTGGTCAAAAAAGTGAGGGATGATCTCGTCGTAATGTCTCAGCATCCTCCCAAGTAGCAGATCCTGGACTATACTTGTCCCACTGGACCTTAACTTGGTCTACCAGACGATTCTTGAGTTGTTGGATCCTACGGTCCAATATGCATAACGGTTCTACCGTGAGGTTTCCCGTGTCTGATACCTGCAATTCCTTCCAATTCAATTTATGATATTTGTCAAAAACATAATGACGTAGAACAGATACATGAAAAACATTATGAGTTTTATGAAAGTGGGGTGGCAGTATGAGACGATAGACAACGGGTCCAATTCTCTCTTGTATTTTGAACATCCCTATAAATCGAGGTGACAACTTTGTCCCCTTCTCAAACCGAATGGTACTCTTATTAGGCCTGATACGAATGAAAAGTTGATCTCCCGCTTTCTAACTTCGGTCAGTCCTATGTGCATCAACATAACTTTTCTGTCTATCCTGTGCTTCCTTTAGTCTCTGCATAATCTAAATCACATGTTCCTCCATCTCTTGAATCAATTCTGGCCCAACTATCGCTAGGTGTTCTAACCTTTCCCAACTCAATGGTGTTCTACATGGCCTTCCATACAATTCTTCATAGGGTGGCATTCTAATGGAGCTATGAAAACTGTTATTGTAGGAGAAATCTACCAAAGGTAGGTACTTCTTCCAATGGGTTTGATTATCCATAACATACATCCTAAGAATGTCTTCCATAATCTAATTTACTCTCTTCGTTTTCCCGTCTATTTTAGGATGATAAGATGTTCTTAAGTTCAGTTGAGTCCCCAACGTTGACTACAAACTTGTCCAAAACCTAGAAGTGAATCTGGAGTCCCTGTCTGAAATGATCTTCTTGGGTATCCCGTGCAAATGAATGATCTCACTTAAAAACACGCGTGCCACATCAGTGACATCGTAAGTGTCTCTAACCGAAATAAAATGAGCACTCTTGATCAACTTATTAACTATCACAAGAATGCATTATGTCTATGCAATGTGAGTGGCAATCCCACAACAAAATCCATAGAAATGACTTCCCACTTGAACATAGGGACATCATGCGGTTGTAGGAGACCTGTCGAGTGGCGTTGGTCAACTTTCACTTGTTGACACTCTAGGAACTTGGAGACGAAATGTACTACATCACACTTCATTCCTACCCAGAAGAAAATATTCTTCATGTCTGCATACATTTTCTTCACACCCGGATGCACACAATAAAGTGCTCTATGGGATTCCTTCAGTATGATGATTTGAATATCCCCACCTTCGGGGATGTACATCCTTCCTTGATATCTTAATAGTCCATCTGCTTCCAGGCTATATCCTTCATACTTTGGATCTAATTGCCTCCCACTCTAGAGGGTTGAAGTAACCTTTAAATACCAATTATCTCCAAGGACTTTCCCCAACACCTACTCCCTAAGATTGACTTTTAAGGGTATGAAGGAGAATATATGTGGTCTCATACTCAAGGAATCTACGACCACATTTTCCTTTCCCTTGATGTATGAAATACTAAAATCGTACTCACTCATAAACTCTCTCCATCGCCTCTTCCTGGAATTGAGATCCCTTTGAGTGAAGAGATGTTTTAAACTTTCATGGTCCATTTTGAGCTCAAAATTTCACCCCACTAGATAGTGCCTACAAAGTTTCAGAGCTAGCATTACAGTTGCCAACTCTAAATCATGAGAAGCGTAAAGTTCCTCATGTTTCTTCAAATTCCTTGACGCATATGCTATCACTTCTCCATCCTGCATTAGCACAGCCCCCAACCCTTGCTTCGAGGCATTCGTGCAGACTGTAAAGTCTTTTTCCATATCTGACACTCGTAGAATTGGTGCACTAGTTAGTAACCTCTTAAGCTCGATGAATGCACTATTGCATTATTTTTTCCATTCATACCTGACCGCCTTGCATTTCAAAGTGGTGATGGGTTTCGCTATTTTAAAGAACCCTTCCACAAATCTCTGTTAATAACCTACTAGCCCCATGAAGCTTCTTACCTCATGAGAATTTTTCGGCATTGGCCATTCCATAATGGCCTTTACCTTTTCTGGGTCCACAGAGATTTCTTCACCAGAAATGATATGACCTAAATAGTGAATTTATTTCTGGAAGAAAGAACACTTCAAAAACTTGTCATACAATTTGTTCTCTCTAAGGCATGACAACACCACTCGCAAGTGTTCCTCATGTTCTCTTTCCTTCTTCGAATAGATGAGGATATAATCCAGAATACCTGTACAAAGCAATCTAAGTACTTTCGGAATACACCATTCATGAGGCTCATGAATACTGTTGGCACTTTGGTAAAATTGAAAGGTACTACTACAAACTTGTAATGCCCAAACCGAGTTCGGAATGCAATTTTAGGAATATAGCCTTCCTTAATCCTTAACTGGTGATACCCCGATCACAAATCAATTTTTGAGAACACAACTGCTCCTTTCATCTAATCAAAGAGATCATCTATCCTTGGCATTGGGTACCGATTTTTCACTATAGCATGGTTCAATTCCCTGTAATCTATACACAATCGTAAGGAACCATCCTTCTTCTTCACAAAAATTACCGGTGCACCCCAAGGTGAGACACTAGGCCTTATTAGCCCTAATTTGAGTAGTTCTTTCAACTGCATCTGCAAATCAAAAAGTTCCGGCACTGACATCCTATACAAAGTCTTGGGAATTTTCTCTGCACCAGGTTTTAGCTCAATGGTAAAATCAAGCTCCCTCTTAGGAGGTAACCCTGGAAACTCTTTCAGAAAAACATCCTTAAACTCCGACAATACTGGGTATTGATCCAAGGAGGGTCCTTTCCTTTCATTGACTTCTTCCACTACATATAGTCGACATCCTTTCCTTATGCAACGTTTAACCTTCATGGTTGAGATAAAGCATAGAGACACCTTCCTCTGTACACCATGGATCTCTACTATCCTTCCTTCATTGTCAACACAAAGCACCATTTTTGAGAAACAATCCACCATAGCTCGATGGGCTTCTAAGAAATCCATTCCAATGATTAGGTCATATGTCTCCAGAGCAGTGACGTATACCTTCAACCTAGTAGTACACACTCCCAGGTCTACTAGACAATTATCAATGCTAGGTCCTACCACTGTTTTTTCCCCTGAAGCCATCTCAACTTGTTTAAAGTCATCATGCTCATAGGCTTCCAACCCACACTTTTCTAATGTAGATGGTGAAATGAAGCTATATATAGCACTAGAATCAAATAAAATTTTAACATTGACACAATTTAATGTACCTGATGACTCCACCACCGTGGATTGATGTTCTGCCTGGCGATTATTAACAGTTGCATAAATATGGTGGCTACTACTTGCTCTTCCCATCGGGGCCTTTCCTTCTCTATGCAAAAATCCTTCTTGCAACTCTGGGAAGTCATGTTGGTAATGGAGTCCTCCACATCCCCAACATGTAACATGATATGGAACCTGCGCACTGCCCTGTGATGGTCTCAGAAATGATTTCCTTCCCTTGGATCCCCTGCCCCTACTTGTTTCTCCCTGAGAAGGTCGTGGACCTGCCTGCATCGTTGGTGATGAGTGGGATGTTGCACTCGCTTCCATTGAAATACTTGTAGAAACTGTCCTTGGTGAGACTCTATTACCATAATGAGGTGACCTAGAGCTCCCTCCCCTGTAGAAGGTCCTAGGGGTCTTCCCCATGAATCCAGGATGATGTGGAAAGGTCGATCTCATACCTTCATTTAATCTCATATGCTCCTCAAAATAACGTGCATTTTCAACTACTTCCACTACTGATGACAATTTCCACATATGTACTGTTAGAATATAGAAGATGGTGTGCTCATTTTACCATTAACAATACCCTCGTCACCCAACCATAGGCTGAAGCCACCCTCCGAGCACCTTAACCTTGAATGAAAATTTCTCTGGAAGCAAACCCTAGACTAGATAGCCAAACAAAGGGTAGTGCACCTTTCCCTAAGGATAGTGCATCACAAAAAGCTGATCAGATAGTCCAAACCCTAGCCAAGAGATAGACCAAGCCAATACTGAAACTGCTAGCTGCAGCAGCTGCACCTGCAGCTCTCCTCCACATATGCGCACCAAACTGGGAACTGCAATGCACACCACTTGATGTCTGCAATTCTGAGATGTTGTCAAATGAGAATTGGCGCCTTGTATTTATACTAGTTCTGCCAGATTTGTTGGGGCCGACTTCTCCTTTTGGATATGTGTTTGTTCAATATATTAATATTATTTTTGGCCGACTTCTTCTCTTGGAGGATAATAACCTAATATAAATTATCTTCTTGAGCCGACAAGACTTCTAGGCTTATTAGCCAACTCATTAGGGTTTTCTCTTCCTTCCCGGAGTCTTCTATTCTCATCAGGTTCACACGTGGAGGTAAATACCTCTCGCAGATACCATAATAGTAACACTCCCTCCTAGCTAGGGAGGTATTACAGGTAATTGTCTTGAGCAAAAACAATATACCATTTACCCGGTAGCATCAATATAGTCGTCTAGACTATCTCATGACTAGATCATGAGCATCACCATCACCATTAGCTGCATCATCTCTCAAAACCATACTTCATATGAGTAATTAGACATGATTCTAGATAAGTCACTCACACCATAGAGTGATACAAGAGCCACTCTTATAATCTAGAAGAGTAAATGCTCTGAACCAATTTCCATTTGGAAAAATCTATGTTCATCATTCATTTGGATGGTGATTATTTTCAATAAATTGCTGATAGTCTTCAAGGCAGTTAGAACAAAAATAGAACACAACTGTGTCTATCCATAGTAGTACATAACTAAAATCCAGTGGTTCACTACCACACCAAGTAACACACAAGTACTTGATCAGCAACGTATGGTTGCGAACAGTGGAACATATCCACCACAGTAGTCCTCATCTACTGTCATACAGTCTTCATAACAAACATCTGATAGCAACCTGCATAGAAACAATGTTATGATATATACTGAATTA
>JASDQU010260649.1:9553-25217 GCA_032191745.1 Picea mariana
AAGTGAAGGTAAACAATTTGTTAAAAATGATGTTTTCCACTATATTTTAAAAGTATGGAACTATAAATTAATTAAGGAGACACAATTATAAGAAAAATTTTAATTTCAAAAAATTAAATGGTAATTTTTTTTTTAAGATTGAAAGAAGTATGGAAAAATGACTAAAAACACCATTGAAAAAACAAAATTTTAAAAAATTGAAAATAGATGAAAAATAACCATTTAAAAAAAATATTGTGGAAATATTATGGATCAAAAAATTTAAAATATCAAAATACCACCTAAAAAGGGAGGGGGGTGCTACCGGTAGTACCATTTTTGAAAACAAGGTAAAAAATGTGACCCTTGAAAAAATGAGAATTCAACAAAGTTCTTGTTAAGTTGGTAATATTGTTGGAACCCTCATGATGTTAACCTAGTTATATCACCTTTAAGATAGACAGTTGATTTACTTATGGTTTGCAATTTTACGAAAATAAATTTGTGGATCTCTGGGCACCTTGAAATAAAGGTGATGCATGATTAAATTAGTAATTAAATTTACTTGCGTGCCTTGAATAAATTTGACATGTGATTGCTTTGTAATTATTCCATTGCACCCTAAATTTAATAGATTAGACTTCTTTTGTGCCTTAAATTTAATTGATAATTATTTTGCGCCATGATATAAAAGTGATGTATGAATGGTAATGTGTGTAGTTCACTTCTTGCGACACTAAAAATGTTAAGTATAAATGATTGAACATTTGATTTCCCTTGCTTCATGGATGATGTTGATGATTAAGTAATTAGATTGCTTTGTGCTATGGACTAATCATGTTGCATAAATGATTACGCTTTAGAATACTCATGTGCATTGTAGCAATGTTGATGTGTGATTTCCTAAGTGCTTAGATTAATTGTGCACATTGTAATGATGTTGATTTATGTTTAATTCAATATTTAGATCACGCACGCACCTTGGAAATAATGTTGATTTATGGTTGAATTCAGTAATTGATTAATCACACGCCTTTAAGTAAAGTAGATGTCTTCTTTTGCACCTTGAAAATAAAATAAAGTTGATTACACTACGCCTTAAGTTTTAACTTATGTCGTTGTATGATTGATTTAGTAATTAAATTCTCTTGCATCTTAGAATTTATGTGATGTGTGATTGGTTATTAGAACACTATTGTGCCATTGATTATCATTGATATTGTTGATTTAGCTAGTTGGTTTGGACTTGATTGTGTTAGTGGGATGTAGACACCTCCTTGTTCCTTAGAACAGTGGCTAGCCTTGAGGCCTTAAATGGTCAAAATCAATTGGATGAATCCTGGGCTTGAGTGTTTCTTATGTGTCTTGGAGTTCCTAACCTTGCAAGGGAGGTTGGGCGAGTAGTTTCTCTGTGTTATCCTTATGTGATGAGTTGATCTTGCGTTGCCATTTATGATACTTGTTGATTTTGTGTCGTTATAATGCGATGATGTGTTAATTATGAGTCGTTACTAATTATGATTGATGTGTTGGTTGCGCCATTATGGATTACGATGATGAGTTGCTTGTAATGATTTTAATTATGATGTCATTGATAAGGCGTTGCTATGAATTATGTGTTGACATTAATTTCCTAATGCTTTAAAAAAAAATTACCTTTTATGCTTTGCTTTCCTAGTCATAATGGAGGGGGCATTACATTTACTACACCTACAACATGAAGGTCTGCATATTGATCTTTCAGCTGAAGGGGAGCGCTCTTCCATGGTGGAAGATGCTCGTACCTCAACTGAACATGGTCATCGAAGACGTGTCATGGGAACCGTTCGAGGAATGGTTCCGGGAGAGATATTTTTCAGAGGAATTCATTGAGCACCAGCTCAATGAGTTCAACACCTTACAACAGGGTGGTCGTACAATGCCTGATTAATGGATTTTCTTAGGTATGCTCCACACTTGAATATGGAGAAGATGAAGGTCAACAAGTTTGTGTTCAAACTTAACTTAAAAATTTGTGCGAAGGTGAGGATCCTAATGCCTCAAATGTTTCATGATGTAGTCCAGAAGGCCCTCATAGTTGAGGAAGAGTTGACCAATGGGGGCCAGGGTATGACTCCTACAAGATCGACTAGACATATGACATGAGGTGCGAAACAACATCAAACACCAACCAGACAAACATCAAGGTATCAAGATACATCGAGAGGATCCACGTTCATGACACCATGATGACCGACTCCTCAGTAGAGGACTCCCTACAGAGGACCACCGCATCAACAACAAAGTCTCCCATAGCTGTAGCAGTTTAGGCCTATTAAGCAGAAGAGACCGATATCTGAGGCTGGTAGGCCAACAACTTCTACTTTGGGGACCAGGAGTACTGGACCAAAGACCAAATGTTGGACATGTGGAGAGCCACATTACCAGTGAGACCGTCTAGTTGAGAAGGCTAGATTGGTCGGGTCAGTAGGACACGTTCCAGTTAGAGATATGGGAAAGGCCCATAGGATTCATGCAGCGGTGAACAACTGCCAGGCCAAGCACTAGTCCACTGTGTTCGAGATGTCAGGAATAATCGCTGACTAGAATTTTAGTCTTTTGATAGATCCGGGTGCTACATAAATATTTATTTCTAGTGCAACGCTAAAAAGAATTAAGGTAAAGGCATTCGAGCAAGACACGTTTAGATACATAGAAATGGCTTCGGGTGCCAAACAGAAGGTTGGAGGAAATGTTACAGACTGTCTCATTAACTTGGGATATTTTGTAATGAAGGCCAACCTATATGTCATGATATTAGGATCTTATGACATAATGATTGGTATGGACTGGTTAGAATCACATGATGCGATACTCAAATGCAAGATGAAATGGTTAAGTTTGACTGATGATCTGTGATAGAGAAGAGTGATTGTAGGATGAAACCAAGGAGTGTCCCTGAGGTTCATTTCTTCCTTACATCTATAGAAGAGCATGTGCAAGGGATGTAATTTATATGAAATATTAGCGCTAAATGAAAGGGGCGAGGCCAAAGGATTAGAAAAACTTCTGGTAGTACGAGAGTTTGATGACGTGTTTCCAAAAGAGTTACCGGGTTTCCCACTCGAAAGAGAGTTGGAGTTTACAATCGACTTGAAACCTGGAATTGAACCGATAGAAAGAACACCTTACCAGATCTCAACACCTGAGTTATAGGAGTTGAAAATGAGAATGAAGGAGTTGTTGGACCTGGGATTTATATGTCCAAGTGTGTCACCTTGGGGTGTGCCTATTATTTTCATAAGAAATAAGGATGGGTCGTGGAGACTTTGTATTGACTATCGTCAATTGAACAAGGCGACGATCAAGTACCAGTATCCGTTCCCTAGAATAGACGATTTATTTGATGAAATTAAAGGTGTGACGATGTTTTCAAAGATCAACTTGAGATCAGGATATCATTAGTTACAAATTAAAGAGGAAGATATTCCTAAGACCACATTCAAGAAGAGGTTCATACACTATGAGTTTATCATTTTACCATTTGGACTGACAAACACCCCAGGGGTATTCATGAGTTTGATGAATGGGGTGCTCCGTGAATACTTGGACATGTTTGTTCAAGTATTCATTGATGACACACTGATATATTCTTGGATGACATAAGAACATGATGAACACTTAATCTTAGTACTACAATGTTTATGAGAAAACAAATTATACGGTAAAATGACAAAACGTTCTTTTTACCAATCGAAGATTCATTACTTGGGGTACGTTATATCCGGTGAAGGTATAGTTGTGGATCCAACGAAAGTATAATATATTATGGAATGGAATGCGTCGAAAAAGGTTCAATAAGTACACAACTTTATGGGCTTAGCAGGATATTACCAACGGTTCGTCGAAGGTTTTTCAAAGATAGCAAATCCGATCATGGAATTGCAAAATAAAAACAATAAGTTTTTAAGGAGCGAGAAATGAGCAGAAGAATTTCAAAGGCTCAAGGAGTTGTTGACGACAACATTGATACTGAACGTCCTTGACATGGGCAAGGAATTCTTGGTGTGCACGGATGAATCCAAGGAAGGTTTAGGTGGAGTATTGATGCAAGACAGTTGAGTGGTTGCTTACATCTCAAGGAAATTAAGAAAGCATGAGGAGAACTACGCAGTGCATGATTTGGAGTTATTGGCAATTGTATATGCCTTGAGAGTATGGAGACACTATCTGATTGGATGAAAACTTGTATTAAAGACAGATCATTGTGGATTGAAACACATATTTATGGAGAGTGACCTGAACGCACGACATAGGCATTGGTCGGAACTATTTAGCGAATACAAATTAAAAATTTCTTACATAAAGGGTATGATAAACAGAGTGGCCGATGTGTTGAGTAAGAGACCGCGCGTATTCTTGGTGATACCTCCTTAGACAAATCTTTGAGAAAATATTCTAGCTATACATATTGACGATGATTGGTACAAAGAATTTAGAGAAAATATCGGACAAGACACCATGATGGTACCAAAGTTTAAAGATTATACATTGGACAATGACAGACTGATGAGGTATAAAAACAAGATTTGCATACTGCCTAATGACGAATTGAGAAATTTGATCTTAAGCGAAGCTCATAGAGCAGTAAACATGGCTCATCTGGGAGTCACAAAGATGAAGGTTGACCTTAAGCCTTTATTCTTCTAGAAAGAAATGAAAGCAAAGATAGTTAGTTACATGGCGCGATGTCTGGAACGTCAGCAAGTGGAAGCTGAACATAGACATCTGACATGATTACTACAACCCCACGTCATTCCAGAATCGAAATGGGAGGTCATTTCGATGGACTTTATAGTTGGATTTCCACTAACGATAAGGAGACATGACTGGATTTTAGTGGTAGTTGACACTCTGATGAAGAGTGCATATTTTATTGTTGTGCATACGATGTATTAGGCGCCAGACATATCTAGAGTTTTTATCTGTGAGATTGCATGGAGTGCCAAAAATGATCATATTTGATAGAGGATCGGTGTTTACAAAATGTTTTTGGACCAATTTACAAGAGGCTTTGGGGACATAACTGAAATTTAGTACAACATATCACCCTGAGACAAACAGGCATACAGAAAGAATGAACCAAATTTTGGAAGATATGTTGCGTATGTATGTAATGGACCAACAAAAACATTGGGAGGAGTTCTTTCCACTGGTAGATTTTGTGTACAACAATAAATATCAAAGTACCATTAAGATGGCACCGTTTGAGTTTCTTTATAGGCGACCGTGTCAGACGTCATTGATCTGGGATTGACTTGAGGATAGGGCCCTGGTAGGACCAGAAGTGATCTAATAAATACAAGAACAAATGCAAAGGATAATACAAAGGATTAAAGACGCATAAGATCAGAAAAAGAGTTATGTTGATGCGCATCACGTTGACCGCAATTATGAAGTTGGTGATTGAGTTTTCTTGTGGGTGAGATCGCACAAGAGTTCGATCAAGTTTGGAAAGGGTGTTAAACTCTCTCCTAGGTTTGTGGGACCTTTTGAAGTTGTGGAAAGGAAAGGAATCATTCCCTATCAACTAGCCTTGCTTGATTCTTTGAGGCATATGCACGATGTTTTTCATGTATCTTTTTTGAGACATTATGTTAGTGATCCTACACATGTGATTGACATGAGTTTTTTGCAAGTGTTAGACGAGGGTGCACTCACGGTGGAGTCAATCCGCATTCTGGACCATCGCATTCGATAACTACAACGTTGAACATTCGATCAGGTCAAGGTCCAGTGGGACAATTATAGTGCACACTTGGCTACTTGGGAGGACACATATGATATGCGCCATTAGTTTCCATATTTGTTTTATAGATTAGACAAATAGATCTTGTCATATACTTTCATTTATGCATTTTATACTGTACAACTTCAGGATGAAGTTTAAAACAAGAGGGGTTGTATATAACATCCCGCTCTTCCAAGCACATGTTATCAACATATTCTTTGAGGACACTTGCGTGAAAGTGATTTGATTATAGTACATGGTTATTGTTTCACTTATGGAGTTTTATGATGATGTTGATGGCAATGATTTAATGTTATTTGATATATATGTATTGACAGATGCTATTGACGAGTTTTCCCTAAGTGTGCATGAAAATTGACATATTGTGGATGTTGATGGCATCAATGGACCTCCTTGGACTCTTGATTGAGTTAGGAAGTGGATTGTATTGGTTTGAGTATTTCATTATGTATATGTGACATATGATCGATTATAGTATGATTTTGTATATGGATCATTGGCAATGTTTTGTTTTTGGATGCAGGCTGACGAATGCTTACTAATCCGAATCACATAAGGAGTAAGGGGGCCATGAACATAGACCAGATATTGAGGGAGAGGTGTGGTAGTGTTACTGTCACAACCTACTAGCACTCCCGTCGTGGATCAAATTTTAGGTTAACGATTACTTAGTTTGATAGGTCCACGATGTCGCGATGGCAGACTGAGACAGTGGCTCACAAAGATTTCCAAAGGGCGCACAATAAGGTGGGGTCCTTATTCCTTATAATCCCTTAGTCTCTCAAAAGGTCACCCGAATGGAGTGATGACTCCAAGGGTTGGGAAAATACCAAAACCAGTCAAAGGAGAGTGGCACCATTGCAGCACAGAGTGCGTCTTGAAGGGCACGTCGCTTAAATAAACTTGAGTCGATGAAATCTAGGTGGACTAGAAAACCTTGAAGAATAATGGTAAGCCTTGAAAATATTTAGACCTTGTCAGATATGAATAAATAATGGGTAATTTGTTAATTATAAATCCTTATAAGAGTATAAGCATTTTCAAAAAAAATTTAACTAAGTTTAAGTCTAAGTTTTCTAAAGAGGCTAAACTGAAGTTATTAACTAAATAAAAAATATGAATGAGGTAAATCAATTTAAGAAATTAAAAAATATGAAGTAAGTCTAAAGAATTAATCTAATACACATGTGTGCAAAATATACCAAATTGGAATTTAAGATAAGAAAGGAATAAAGCATAAAAGAATATGTGTACGTATAGGATGGTATCTAGAGTCTAGTTAACACTAGTCTAACTAGAAGAAGACTCTTATTTTAACTCAACTTAGATTTAGTAAGGCATCAATCATTAAATGGGAATATGGGGAATAAAGAGACAACTAGGAGCGAATTAAGGATCTCTTTTAGGAAGGGTGAGGGAATTTTACTTTTAATTAAATTATAATATGTAATTACTTGTGCAACTTGGGGAGAGGGTGACAAGTGTAAGAGAGAAATAATTCTAATTTATTTAATTAAAAGAAAATTAATTGTGCAAGTGGGGATGTGTCATTAAGGAAACTCCTATAAAGCAAATGATCTAGGGGGAAAGAGGGGGACACACTGGTTATGGGTAAATTTATGCTACACAATTTTTGACTCGTTTTACTTGTGAGAGTTGGGATACCCAACTTGAGAGAGATTGGTGGCTCTACCTTGCGAGGAAAGATGGGAGCTAGAGGATTTTTGGTTGTGTGTATGTGGCCCCTTTTCATATTGGGGGGATAAGGGGGAAGAAGAGTACCCCAAGCGTTGGATGTGAGGTACTGGTGAAGTCTCAACGATTAGAAAGCGGGAGGTCGGAAGGAACACTAGTTGCCAAGGATCATCTCTAGGCCCATGTTCATTGTTGGTTATGATATTTTATGGAATTTGTAATTGCATTTCGATTTGAATTGTATAATCAAGTTTTTATAATTTGCGGTAAACTCTGTGAAATTGAAGATAAAAAAAGACAGTAATCTCCTTGGATACATTATTGTAAAGGTTTTTGTTGGTTTATAATACATGGTTGTCGAAATCCTTACTATGGCAATTGATCTAGATGTTCCTATCTAAACATTAATCTAGAAATTATATATTGTGTTAAGATTGCGCAGAGAATTTAAACTACCATTCATCCCTCCTTGAAATGTTATTGTTATGAATAGATCGGTCTTATAGTAATTTATGCACACTTTTTGTGCCACCTAAATTACCTATTATACCGATATGCACAACTCTAGATAATTGTGGATCATTCACTTTTTGGTGGAGACTCTGTTTTGAATTGCGCATTATTTTTTTTAGTCCTCAGAAGCCCTGACGAGTTTTCTTGTCCCCTTTAAAGGTTATAGATAATCCATTTGGGATTGAATCTCTAGGTTAGTCTAGATTTATAATTTTCCATTTCCTAGAAGCACCAATTCTACTCTTTCCAGTTCAATCGCTACACTATGCAAAATGCACATCCACGTAGAATTTTGAAGGCCTCTTTTTGTCAGTTCTTCCACACCCATGCCAATTCAATTCACCACTGGGAAAAACACACACCCACACAAAATTTTGAATGCCTTTTTGTGCTAGTACACCCTTCCCCATTCCTCTTCCATTGATAGAGATCGAGCATGCATCAATGCGCCCTTCTCTTTTCTCTTTCCCTTGACATAATTTGATTTCCTAGTGCGCCCTTTTCCATGCTTAACCATGATGAATCCATTGACATATCTCAGGCTTATGGGTGCCTTCCTTTAAATGAGTGCAGTTTGATTTTTCCTTTCATTATACCTACTGTTTGAACCCTGCCTTGATCCAGATTTGAGTTGGGATCATCCATGATAACATATTGGAGCTTTATGGCTCCTTTATGCACCATATCACGGATGTAATGATATCATATTTCTATGTGTTTTGACTTGTCATGGAACACATGGTTCTTTTTCATCTTTATACAACTCTAGTTATCACATAGAATCATGGTTGCTTCCATCTCTAGATCGAATAGACTTGTCAACAACTTCCGAAGCCATATGGCTTCACAACTAGTGGAACATGCAACAATGTATTGTTCTTCTTCTGTGCTGAGAGCAATACTTGATTTATTCCTACTCTTCCATGAGATCATGGATGACCCTAGACTGAAACAACATCCTGAAGTGCTCTTTCTGTCAGAGACACTTCCAAACCAATATGAATCGGTATAACCACTCAGTCTGAAGTCATGATCTCCATTGTAAATGAGACCAAAATCTAATGTACCTTTAAGGTACCTCATCACATGTTTTGCATCAACCAGGTGAACATGTCTGGGCTCTACTAGAAATTGACTCAAGGTGTTCACAACAAAAAATATATCTGGCCTGGTGTTTTTTAGATACATCAACGATCCAATGATTTGTCTGTACAACGTAGCATCAATAAATTATAACGAAGTGTCAACCAAGAGAGTCAACTTTGTTTCCATAGGTGTATTCATTTTTTTTCACTCCAACATATCAAACCTCTTTAATATTTCAACTGCATACTTCCCTTGGTTAAGGAAGATCTTCTCTGGGATCTGCCATACCTCAAGACCTAAGAAATAGTGCATTAAGACAAGGTCTTTCATCTCAAATTTTGCACCGATCTTCTTCTTACACTCAGTGATGAGATTTTCTTCTCCAGTTAGAAATAATCTGTCCACATACAACAACAATATAATAGGCTTATCATTCAAAACGTTGAAGTAAAGGTTAGAATCTTCTTTACTCTTGGTAATGACCAAGCTCATCAGGAAATTGTCAATTATTCCATACCAATCTCTAGGAGCTTGTTTCAATTTGTACAGAGCCTTATTCAATCTGCATACATGAGTCTTTCTGTCTTCAAATTCAAACCCTTGAGGTTGTTCTATATACACTTCCTCTTCTATGACACCATTTAAAAAGGTTGTTTTCACGTCCATCTGGTGTAACTTCCATTTCATTTTAGCTGCAAGGGATATGATGGTTCTAATTGAAGTTTATCTGGCTACAAGAGCAAACGTCTCTTCATAGTCAATGCCTTCCTTTTGAGAAAATCCAGGAGCAACAAACCTTTCTTTATATTTCTCAATACTTCCATCAACAACATGTTTTATCTTGTATAGCCGTTTGGAAGATACCACATCCTTTCTCTTTGGTCTGGGAACTATTTCCCATACATCATTCTTTATAATGGATTAGTATTCTTCTATCATGGAATATGGCCATTATTTCTTCTGAATGGATTATTCAAAGCAATCAGGCTCCTTCTCTAAGAGATCACACATCAAATCCATATAACTGGAGAATGACTTGGGTTTCTTGACTTGTCTCATGGTTCCTTCGAGGGCACCATACTTCTGTCCATCGTGAATAAGTTCCCTTCCCCAGGATGGCTTTCTCTTGTGGGATATCATCATCTGGGGAGGTTCTTGAGATTCTATTATGTCATGATCTTCTAGAATCTCCTCATCATGGGAAGTTATGACTTGCCTCATTGGTTCCGCAACTTTGGGAGCCACAGGTTCTTCTTCAAATACTTCTTCAAGATGACATCTTCAAGATGACATCTTCTTGATTTATTGAGTGATGCATCTTCATCAAAGCTTACATATCTACTGATATCAATATGATGGTAACCTGATATGTATATTCCAAAGGCCTTGGAGACCTCATAGTATCCAAAAAATATTCCCTTCTTTTCTGAAGGGTCCATCTTGGTTCTCTTCTCTTTCGGAACATGTACAAATATGGGGAAACCGAATATTTTGAGATGGATTACTTCTGGCTTCTTTCTGGTGAACATCTCTTCAGGGGTATTGAACCCAAGTGCACTATGGGACAATCTGTTCTATACATACACTATTGTTCTTGCTGCTTCTACCCATAAGTGCATTGGAATATCTTGATCATGGATCATAGTCTTCACTACTTCCATTATAGTTATGTTCTTTCTTTCTGCTACACCATTTTGTTGAGGATTGTAGGGAGTGGTGAGATCCCTATTGATCCTGAAATATTTACCAAATTTTACAAACTCTTTTTAGGTGTATTCTCCTCCATTATCTGACATGAGTATCTTGATCTTTCTTTCAAAGAGATTCTATATCAAGGCTTTGAATTCCTTGAATTTACCAAACATTTCATCTTTTGATTTCAAAAAGTAAACCCAGGTTTTGCGAGAATATTCATCAATAAACGATACATAGTATACATATCCACTGACGGAGGTTGATGGAATTAGGCCACATACATCTGAGTGAATGAGCTCTAGGAATCCTTCTACTTTACTGTCTCTCTTTGGGAAAGGGTTCTTGATGTTCTTTCCTTGTGCACATCCATTGCACACACCTTCATGGTCAACCTTGAATTTCGGTAGATCTGTGATTGCCTTGCTTACATATGGCAATGCCTTATAGTTAACGTGAGATAGTCTTCTATGCCAAAGTTCATAGGGATTCTCAATGGAATGAGTCAAGGCTGCTTCTGAGTGACCTTTTATCTTATACAAGCCACCTTTTTCTTTTCCAAGAAAAATTGCTTCTTCCATGATTTTTCCTTTGGGCCACATAAGAACTTCTCCATCTATGAAAGAAACTTTGAAGCCTTTCTTATCTAAAGCTGAGATAGAAAGTAAGTTCCTTTTCAAACCTGGTACATATAGTACATCCTTCATCTTCATTGGGGTTCCTGAATCAAGTTTGTAATTTGATTCTCCTACTCCTTTGATAGGGTATTGATAATTTTCTCCAAGTGTAAATTTTTGGGGAAAGTTATTTTCTGTAAGGCAAGAGAGAATGTATCTTTGACCTATCATGTGCTTGGAAGCACCACTATCTATGAGCCAAGTGTCCTCACCAGGTGACACTGATCCTGAGAGGGCAGAGATTAAGACATAGTCTTCAATCTGTTCTTTTATTATCTTTGTGGGTGGATCTTCATCTTCAACTGTGTGGGCATGGTGCCTCTTGTTTCTCTTCTTGTATTCTTCTCTTCTAGATGGGAAATTCTTAGAAACATGTCCCATCTTGTCACAATGGTAACATTGGTAGGATGAAAAATCTTTTTCTCTTCTTTGACCTTTCTGAAACTTCTGGAATCTCCTTGGAGGGCGAGATTATTTATGTATGAATTTGTTTGGGGGTTGATACTCCTTATGTTGATGAGTTTATTTCTGGAAGTAAGAGATCTTCCTTCCTCCTTTAGTATGAGTAGCCAGGGCTTGATCTTCATCTATTGATAGTACTGCTTCTCTGTTGCATACTATTACTTCTTCTTGAACACATTTTTCCCAAAGTCTGTCAAAGTGTAGTTTCTCCTTTCTGGCACAAATAGTTTGGATGAATGGATCCCAAGCTATTATGAGACCATTAAGGGTTGTCATTATGAGTTCTTATTAATCTAGAGTATCACCAATTTCTTCTAGTTTTTCCATGGATTGTGATATTCTAGAGAAATACTCTTGAACTGTTTCTCCTTTATGTATCCTTGTACTTTTGAGTTTAGTTCTTAGATTCATCTTCCGGTTAATGTTATTTCCTTCATACATCCTGGTTAGGGAATCAACCATTTATTTTCGAGTCTTATTTGAATCCACTTGAGGAATCAAGTGATCTTTGATAGAATCTGCAATGATTCTTTTGGCCCTAACTATGTCATTTTGGTGTTTTATTTAGCTGTAGTATCGATAGGTTATGGTACATCTTCTTTAATGAATCTTGCTAGGTCATTCTCTTCAAGAATGAGTGCAATCCTATACTTCTAGGCACAAAATTTTTCCACACCTTCTAGCTTGACAACAAGCTTAGTGCTTGTAGGCATCTTTACCTGGAGCTAGGAAAATAACCAAAAAGTAAAAATGCTCAGAATTTAATTTTGAACTTACCAGGAGGTGCGCTTGGCTGAGGAGAGTAGCCTGGTGCATTTAGATTTCAGAAAATCCAAATTTTTCCCCTTCAAACTGGACCAGTGGAATTCTGGACTGGTACTGCTAGTACTGGTTCTGGTTTCCTGGTTCTCTGGTACTTTTGGTTTTCTGGTACTAGTCAAAACTAGGGTTTGAATTTCTGGAGTATCTGACCACTAAAGTGGTGCGCTCAAGGTTCCAAAGAGTTTCGTAGGCTAGGGCACACTTTTCTAGATGGCTTTTAGGCTTATATTCCTCTTCAACAAAAAGCCCTAATTTTCTTGTATGGAAACAATGATGTTTTTCTTTATCTAGTGAAAGATGCTCTCTTTAGTTTATCTTTGATACCATGTTAAGGTTTAAGCTATTATTAGGCTTATTTTAAATTTACTATATAACCATAGCATAGGTAGGATCACTGAGAGAAACAAAATCACAAGATACACAATATTTATCCTGGGAAACCCTCATGGGGGATAAAACCCAACAAAACTTCCTTAATATAGATAGCCAATACAATGCCAAGACAATAAACCAAAACACTAGAGAATATCCAACACTAATAAACATGCCTCTCTCTTCCTTATTCTCCCAACTACATCTATCAAACTTGCACAATGGATCAACGAATGCGTGAGTGAGATAATGAGGCGCCGACTTCCTTTATTTATACAAACTGGAAGGTGTTGTAAAGGTGTCTCTTCACTGGGCAGGGCCGACTTGTCTTCTTCTTCCAACTATATACCTTTTGGTGATCATTGAAGCTTGGCCAACATTGGGTAGACCTCTCCGAAAAGAAATACGTCTTTTGGAAAAAAATTGGAACCATCCTCGTCATTCCCTCGGGAGATTTTGACGTTTGTTTGGAATTGATCTCTTTCAATCCCTTGCAACTTAACATTAAGCGAATTGTTCTCTTGTCCACCATAACATTAAACTTGAGGTAAGTTACTCCTTATTCATTTCCCTTGCATGAAGTTGACATCTAGCATGTCAATCCTTAATGGAAAAGTTAATATGAGTTAACCTTTGATTCCATAAATGGTTGTGATTGTGGAATTTCAATGTGTTATTTATTTACAAGATCAATTTATAGTCCTTTACTTGACTTGATATTTGGCGCTATGCCTTATTGTTAGATTGTTGTGACCTCTTTAATAGTTTTTGGCATGTATTATAAGAAGGAAATTATTTTGTTAGGTATGGCTCAAAGGAAGTGGATCTCTTTTGATTCCTTAAATGTGTAATTAATAGGTAGAGTAATGCAATTCTTCATGTACATGGTTAATAAGGATGGGCCTTCTCTTAACTCTTAAATGCTATGCATGCAACTTAGTTCCCTATTATTGATCTTAGGATTGACTTCTTATAGTTGAAGAGGGTGCTTAAAGGGGTATTGAAAAACTTATGTTATGCTTAGAAAGGAAGTTAATCTTCTTGCGAGATTTCATGATCGGAAGTATATCTAGTAGTTGAATTTTAAACATTCTTAAGTAAGTTTTAGCATCTTATTAAGGTACATGTTGGAATGCTTCATAGATGGTATTTGCGTCGATTAATTGATGTATGTTATCATAGTTGGACCATCGTTGGAATTCTTTATAAATGGTATTTCCTCAATTAATTGATATATCCTATTATAGTTGGACCATTGGTGGAATGCTTCATAGATGGTAATGATGTCAATTAATTGATATATGTTATTATAGTTGGACCATTGGTGGACTGCTTCCCAAATGGTAATTGCGTCAGTTACATTGATATGTGTCATTGTAGTTGAACTATTGTTAGAATGTTTCTTAGGTGGTATTTTCATCCATTAAATCGATGCATGTTTTTGGAAGTAGATTTTCTATCGCACCATGAATACTTGATAATTAATATTGATTGTTTGATATAGTTGGATTTTGGCTTGATTGTATTAGTGGGATTTAGACACCTCCTTTTTCTTCAAAACAATTGCCCTTCCTGAGACCTTAAGTGGTCAAAATCAACCAGATGAATCCTGGGTTTGAGGGTTTCTTATGTGTCTTGGAGGTTCTAACCTTGCAGGATAGGTTGGGTGGGTGGTTTCTGTTGGAGTTACTTCACACACACCTAGGATTTATTTTTCCTAAGGTTTTTCCTTTTTTATTAGTCATTATTCAGTCTCCTATATTTTAGGAAGAATATTCTTTTAGGGAGAATATTCTATTTAGTTTTCACTTCAGTTTGATTAGTTGAGTGGAGTCTAGATGCTACATTGGGATTATCACCATGCAACATTGGGATCATCACCAGGTAGTTCACATTGTCCTTGGGATCATCAACAGAATAACGCATTACTCATGATTCCCTAATCTCCTCCTCATTTCACTCTGTTTCAGTCAGTTAACTGAAGACTGATAGACTAGTTAACTCAGATTAGGTGGTAGTTCACTCCCATAATTGCCTGAGAGACTAGACTAGGTGGTAGTTTATTCCCATAACTACTGGTGTGTGTCCAGATCACTCTAGACCACCACCATGGCTCATTCATTACTCATGTATCCTATATCTATTGTAAATTATTCACTCTTTGAGTGTGGAATACGGTTAATGAGAATTCTTCCATTCTTTCTCTCCTTGTTCTTCTTTCTCAATTTCTCTCTGCAAATGTGTATAGTATTTTCTAGCTACATATATTATGTGTAGGTTCAACACATTTACATGGTATCAGAGCCGATGGACTTCTAAGAAAAATATACACCAAATTATCTTTTGTAGGTACTAAAGATTGAAGAACGCAAAAAAGATGGATTATTCGTCGGCAATACTTTTCACGCCTCATAACTATTTGGAGTGCAAGCCAAAAATTCTACTTCTGCTCAGATGCAGAGGCTTGTACCAAATAACTATGGCAATGGAAGTAGAGTCTTATTCTGCTGATGAGAAAAATGATTTTCTCAATACACAAGATATGGCCATAGGATGTGTCCTCTGGTTTATTTCT
>JASDQU010260650.1:2050-13542 GCA_032191745.1 Picea mariana
GACATAGGTCTTATGGTTCTTTTTGTTTCTATGTCCCTATGCTCATGAATTTAGTTGTTATTACATTTCTTAGTTTAATTCTTAATTGTAGTTTTTTATTTCTTTCCTTAACTCTTTTCCTTGTAGTTGTCCTGCTCAGCAGACCCAACTGAGCTTGCAAGCACCTCTATTTTTCTCACTAAGGTGATGGAAGAGGCGCAACACTAATGACTCAGATTAGGTTTATAAGTACAACTAATACCCCCAAGGCAGTCTCGAGATAGCATAAAGAATGAACACAACACATTGAAAGTCAGTTTTTTGGGGTGGGGAAAGGATCTCAATAGGGTCCCCTCCCCCCAACCAACCAATGAGTAATCCTGTGTGGGATGGATAGGGTTGGACTCTCAGACTTTCTTTCTCACCCGCAAAGTACACGTTGTAATGATATACGTGATATTGTGCCACCGTACCTGACTGATCTACCCTAGAACAGATGGATAAGGTGATAATATATCCTACTTAACCATACTTCACCCAAGCAGGTCTTTTCACAACCAGGCAGAGCAGGTAAACCTTCACTCAAGCTGGTAAGGGCACTCTGGCTGGCCTATTGGAGCTACAAGACTTTCTCTCTTTCCCATCCTACCTGCCTATTGAGCTGGTTGAATCAGGCTTGACACAGACAACTTGCTTGACCTTGAAGTGATCTATCTTCGGTATTGATGTATCCCATCCTTCCTATCAATATGGCTTTCACTCTGTATTAATTAGTGGAAAGTATTTACCAAGTCTCTTAACCCACGATGAATATAAACTCACTGGAAGTATTCGCTAATGCCCACCCCCCCAGCATATATCCTTTGCATTCCATGCCCCCCAGCCCTGACCTTCCCATCCATGCTATTCCTGTATCAAGCATAGGCACCCCCCCCTCCCGATGAGTAACTTCAATCCTTTCCCTTAGTTAGTGGTTATTTCTTGCTTATATCTCTGGAAATAATAGAGATGTATTTTTTATGTTCCACTGAGCTTGAGTTAGCTGGCTTATGGGGTGAAAGGCCTTACTTACATGCCGGGGTTCATGATTGGTTGACTTGCGACTGTAACATATCTCGAGATGCTGGAAGGAAGGCTTGAGCTCAACACGTAGGGGGTTGGTTCATTCGAATCGCTTCTAGCATGGCCCAAAGGGGTTGATCAGGCTATAGGGTTATTGAAGCCTTCTCAATGGTGCTTTCTAGCTATTGTGAATAATAGGGAATCATTGTTGTTCATTCCCGCTTCTCGAATTCCCTTTTGTTAGGGTCCTCTTTCCATTCATCCTAAAGGGTGAGAATGCAAGGAAAATCAAGGAAGGTCATTGGTGTGCTTACCAGTTTTTCTCCCCTAAGATTCTTCATCGACTATTGGGGAGGCACCCCCTATCACTCTTATTCATTACAAAAATGGAAGCTCGTTCTTTTCCATTCAAAAGTGAGGGGAACTAGCTTTTCTCTCCACGCTTTACAACTCTTGCTAAGAATGGGTATCTGCCTAAAGACTTACTGATCAATAACTAGATTTACAAAGACTGTAGGGTCAGATATGGTGGTGAAGGGGGAAATAAGGTGAGAGAAAGGGGTGAGATCATTTACTCTTGGATAGGGAGAGGGGAGAGGGATTGGGTAACTGCTCCTCTGCTGCTTCCCACCGGAGACCAGAGAATATGCTCCCCCGGTCGACCCCTAACCACTTCACTTTGGGGAATACCTCTACTACTATTAGTACTAATCGATTTCTTCTGTAGGTTCTTATCTCCTTGGCTGCGTATTCTATAGTAAAGGAAGCTTGGTAAAGACGGGAACCAAAGGGATTTTACCAATTGAAGTATATCTCTATATATTATATGTATTATATAATATATTTAGGTCAATACAAGTAGAAGGATAGGCAGTAAGAGATAGATATTGATACATATAACTAATCACTATCGATACATATTTGGGACTGAAGGGTACTAAGGTTACCATTGCTTACCGACCGATCAATAATAACATCTGCCAAGGGGATGGGGAGAAGGCGCAGTAAGGTCCTAGCGGCCAAGGAGATAAGGCGCAGTAAGGTCCTAGTGGCCAAGGAGATAAGGCGCAATAAGGTCCTAGTTACATGTCCTTACTATTATGGTCTTGCTTGACTAGAGAGAGGAACCGCCAAAAGGAAGTATGTATTGGCTATTATATATATAAGAAAGGTGCGATAATGTCCAGTGAGGTATCAACCTGGGTGTTTTGGCAAGCGCTTTCCCTTTGTCTTTTCCTCTCCTCTAGCTCAGAAATCATCCTTTGTGAGTAGCCATGCCTTACGTAACCCCTGTAGGGGATCCCCTGACTCAATCCTAGATAAAGAGAATATAACTCACCGAGATCCCCCTATAGGTAAGAAGCTCAGAAGGGACGAGCACCTAAACAAACGGCTAGAAGGAAAAAGGTTAGGACCAACCCGGCCAGGCCGAGCACCAAGCATAGGCGAAGGGTTGGAAGCCGGTCAAGAGAGGAGAAGGGTTGGAATCCGGACAAGGTAAGTAAAGGTGGACATAGACAAAGCGCCCCTCTATAAATATTAACTTAGGCCATGATTTCTCAAAAAAAAGGAACGATAAGGTCCTTGAAGGTAAGATCTTAGAGTATCTTAGATAGTTGTTTATAGGATGGCAAGTAGCGTAGCTACGATAGGAAGTATGAGTGTTAGCGGAGCGTAGAAGTAGTAGTTCAAGGTTTTTCATAAGTTCAAGTTGTTAATCAGTAGCATTGGATGCATTAGCCTTGGATGGGTTAATTAGCTTTGGATGTTAGCCTTGGCAGGTTCGTTAGCAAGTGATAGAAGCAGTAGAAGTGTTAGGGTTCTTTCGATGGCTCTGGCTTTGGGTAGTAGCATTAGCCATGTTAGGGTTCTTTCGCTCTGGCTTGGAGATTGTTTTGATGGCTTGGATGTTTTTGTTTCGATTTCTTGGTTCCCTTTCAGTGAATCAGTCAGTATCAGTAGGTGAGGTTAGCTTGGTTCAGGTTAATCAGTTCAGTGAATCAGTCAATATATATGTTTCAGACATAGCTTTACTTTTGTCTATGCTCTGACCTTTTACTCTGCTACCGAAAAAGAAGTATCTAACTCCACTCTAGCTACCTCTGTTACTGATGGCCTTGGAACAGGATGGGTGGCTGGAAAAGGACATGGCCCTAGAACTAGATATGCATCTGGAACAGGGATAGGCTCTTAAACTTTGATTCGATCTGCTGCGGGTAAGATTAAATGGTGCAGTAGGGAAGGCACCTTGGTATGGTTATTAATAAGCCTAGGTGTGTCCGATTGTTCCTAGGCCTCGTTGGGTAGGTCTAGTTATCTCCTTATCCCATGTGGGAGTTGGCCTTAGATCCGACTAGAGAGGGTTAACCGTGGTCCTGTATCCATGGCATAGTAATGTTCCAGCCCTGGATCAATGCTTACGAGTTAGCATGCTGGCAGGTGACCTAATCGACAAGTTAAGGCGCGAGCTTATAATAGTGGTTATCTTGATATGCTTATGAAGCTGGCCCTTCTATTTACTTCTTATTATTCTTCCCAATGGTCATGAGAATATGGCCATAATATGCCTAATTGTGCAACATGTTGGGCCACTAGGTGCTTTGGATCATGTCTCTTAAACCTTCCATCTAAGAACCTGTATTCATCAATAGCCTGGGCTTCTATCCTGGCAAAGACAAAATGATTGATACCATATGGGCTAATGTGCATGGGGTAGGTTATAAATAGCCTTAGTTTCTCTTTAACCATTGATGCATTGAATCCAAACAGGAGAGTTCCGTAGGCTATCTTTCTCAATATCAATCTATCTGGTATGAACTTGGGTAAAAGGTTAGGAGTTGCAGTTGCTCCATAAATATGAAGATAGGTTAATTCTTTTTCAATGTACCAGTCCCCAATCTTATCAAGTAGTTGTATTCCCTCATCCAACAGTCTAGAAGATGGCTTGCAGAAAATAAGTTAAAAGACTTGAGAGAAGAAGTTATCACATATTCTAGGGCATTGTCTCTTGTAGTTATTATCTTATAGGTCCTTACAATACCCATGAATAGGGATTTCGGAAATGCTCTAGGACCATCCCATACCAGTAAAAGGGTTGTTTGCACATATTATATCCAACATATATGATGTCATGTCAAATGTTGGTGGAGAATCTGGGTTGTGTTCCTTTGCCTTAGTCAATGAATGCTTCATAGTATGGGACAAAATAGCAGCCCAGTTGAAGACAGAGCCTTTTGAAACATATTAATGGAACCCAAGTCTCCTTGACATGTGTGGCATATTTTTCCCCATACAATCTGCTAATCATTGCCACTTAATATATATGTACGGGGTTATCATATGGATTGTAGGGTAGATGCCATTCACCCTGGCTTGAAACTTCTTTCCTTCTATCCACTAGTCACTTAGAATTTGTATGCAGTCCTTTGTGTTGACGAAGTTATCCACCCAGGATGTGGTCATATAGACATATGGATTGTAGAATTGATAATATTTCTCGAACTTAGAGGGCTGGAAGGAAGCTATACACCTGCCTTGGTCATTGATTACTGTCATGTTTTCCACATCTACATGGTATATAATCCAGCTGATAACTTCATAACATGGTAGCACAGTGAAAGAAAGGTCAACCCAACCGATAGCCCAATAGATAGGGTGAGAGAGGGTTAACCCAAAGCTATTGAAAGTCAGTTATAGGGGTGGGGTTATGTGTGTAATTATGCTTTATTATATACATAATTACACTAAGGATTCGTAACTCTCTAGTTACGCCTGTAAGGAGGTATACGAGGTAAGGTCCTTAAGCTTTCAGAGAGTCTAGCAGTAACTTATCAATATCAAAATCATTTGATCATGCTTTCGATTATGATCTTTTTGATTTAGGTACACCAGTGAGTGACTTAGTAGCTTACAGGAACAACCAACTTAGCAAGCTACTAGCTACTACTAGAGCTAGCCCACCAAAGTAATAAGGTACTAAGCTAAGCCATCCCAAATGCATAAGCATCTATCATAAGCATCAAAGGAAGGCACCCATGGCAACACCACCAATAACAGGGGCAAACACAGATGTAACTAAGACGTAAGGAGCAAAGGTAGAGCTACGGGTGGCATAGAGAATAGAGGCAAAGGTAACAACAACATAAAATGTACTGCCAATAGTAAAGGCCTAGTCGTTGATATTGTTTACCGAGCAGATCAAGATCCAGTTCCAACCATCCACCAACCAATAATTATGAAGCATTATGGAGCAGAAAATGAATAGATATATATTGGTAAGGCTAAATATATGGGTTGTTTGTTGGTCTATATATTCGTGGAAGGAGGCTCGAGATAGATCCTGTGCCCCCTGCAGTGCATCAGGTGGGAGAAGCCAAAATGTTCTAAATTAGGGGAGGCCGGATGCAAATGTATGAATTGGATGCATTCTTGTTATTATTTCGCATCGATTCCTGTAGGGGAGGATTTTGGTAAGTGCTTCAAAATACGGTCAAAGAGGAGCCCTGGACCTAATGACCTTTACCTTTACCTAAAGGTAAATATATTTAATACCCTAGATATTGAATAACTTGGCCAGAAGGTATCAAAATGGGGGTGGGGATTGGATCAGAACATATGCATAAGGTATTAATAACAGAACATACACATTGGGCCACATAATCGATGATTCTGATCAAACACCCATCTCAGCATAGCTAATCTCAATGAAGCGAATCCAACCATGATGTTCACACATTGAAATCTATGTATGATACTTTGCTAAGAACCAACCCCATTTGATCCAATCACAACAAAGCGAATCACACCTACCCATCCAATGGAAACCATATCTATCTATGCTAAGAATCCATCTGCCAGAATCTATCCAATGCTCCTATATCTCCATGCTCCATGCCTTATTAGGAGGTTTTGAAGTATCTAGGCCATTAGGCCGAGGAACCATCCCATGTTCGGGATCCATTGTACAGAACCATCACAACCTCAATCACATGCCCAATTACAAAACAAATTGATCTAAGCTAAGCTTACAGATTAATGTGCAAGTGGATGGATGTAACAAGGTGAGCCGAAGACCCCTATTAGGTTGAGGTTCCATTAAAGGTAGTCCCCCTAGGTTATTACTCCCCATTCTAGTTCCATCATGGGCAAAGCAAGAAGCTTCCTCGCTAGTTACAGTTCCTCCATACACGGTTTCATAAGAGCACCGGGGGATAATTGATCTTCGTGGGAAGAGATTAAGTCATTGCAAGCATACTAGAAACATCTATCTAGAGTGGGCATACCAAATGTAATTGCACTTGCGAAGAGAAAAGATCAACTCAATTGTTTAAATCACCACATTAAGAAATAACACTCTCATTTGTTTTTTCAGCAGGATCTTCAATTCTACTTCTCCTCACAGCAGCTGGAGGTTGTTCCCTTGCCCTGAGGATATGCAGTCACTGAAGCTATTGTTGTATATGTGCCTATCTCAGTGGAATCCGGAGCATACTTAGGTTTAACTGGACATTGGGAAATTAGGGCATACACATTATCCTCCCAAGTCGCGAGCTGCCCCTTTTCCAAAAGTAAATGTATCTGTTCAAGTTAGAGCATAAGAGGATGTTGGGTCCAAAGCAGGACCTGTCGTTCGAGCAGGAGCTGGTGTGAAAGCTAGAATCGGGTTAATGCCATAACCGTCTTTGTTTCCTAGGAGCCAAGGGGGATGGTTGTCGGCTTTCCACTTTCTATGCCAAACAACCATTCTCCTTGGGATTGAACACCATACGTGGGCTAGGTCCCATTCAATATTCAACCACCTGACCCGAAGAGCAAGTTTTTCATAAGTGGAGTGGTTTTGGCCAATCTAAAAAACCCTCTGAAACGCGGATTTTAGAAAGCAAACCCTCGCTTGGAGGGGTTCGTAGGCATATGGTCCATTGGGGTTGAGAACTCTCTTTTCTCAATAGTCAACTTGATTATTTATAGTGCCCTCTCCTGAAGCAAGATCTAAAAGCCATGTTGGTTGGTCCATCTGGTTTTCTAATTCCTAACTAGTCTTCGGCTGGGACAATAGGGAATAGTGGTACCCAGGAGATTAATGAAGTAAGTGTTCTGGAAACTGTTGAATATTGTCTAAAGCTCATGACCAATCCAATGCTCTATGTGAAGCCCTTGCATCCGATAATCCAATGCTAGCTATAAGTGTGGGGTAGTACAAAGGTAGTCTAAGTGAGGCAGGCAATATCTATCTATAAGTTGTTAAATATAAGAGGTGGTAAGTAACAGGTACTAACATGAAAGCATATAATATCCTAACAATGGAGTCTAAAGCTCGTCCAACAAGGCAGTCTCTTCTCTATGTGAAGGCCCTTGCTTCCTTCCATCTGATCCGATCCAACGCTCGCTCACTGTATGTAAGTTGGGGGATTCCTAAGTGGATTAAGTAAAGCAGGCAGTATTGAGAAGTTGGTAAAGAGAAGGTTGGTTGGAGGAGGTAACAGTAAAGGTAAAGTCAAGGTAGGTCAAATAAAAGTAAGTGGTACCAAAGAAGTGATCTAGGGCTAATACATGTCTAGTTATTTTGGTGGGTAAAGAGGTGGTGTGTAAACAAGGGTAAGGGGTGAAAGGTTTCTTCCATGCCATGCTTACCGTAATATTACTGGCATCATCAGTTGGGCGGGAAATGGTCCCTCCATCGTCGTCCTATGATTTCGGCAGTAAAGAAAGTCAAGGGTAAGGTGATCCAGTTCTGAAAGGGAAAGTAGCCCTCTGCACTAACTAAGGCAATGAATTCCTCAAGTGTTCCAGGGGAACATATGTAGGTTTGAAGGTGAATAGAAACATAAGGGTAGGGGAGGTGAATAGCAAGCAAGAGTGCCATACTTACAAAGCATGATTTAAGAAGGTGTAGCATCTCCCTACTGGAAATGTGTGAAAATCGTCCAACAAGGGTTTCTGATTGACCATCATCCAACCAAGCCAATTGTGATCCATAATTGGGGTAGCAAGAGCAAGGGGAGAAGTCCTCAGCTACTCAATCCCATCCAACTATGTCTCATTTCGGCAGTAATGCATTCATAGGGAAGTTCCGATCCAACAATCCGATCTCACAGCGGTCTAAAAGAAAGAGAAAGTGAAATATTGTGGTACCCCCAGAATATATTAGGAATTTTTGTCGAATTCCCGTGAAAAATGGTCTATGTGAACATCCACCAATGTGAGGCAGTTCAAGTTCAAGTAAAGAGAAAGGTGGGTGTAAGGTCGTCGGTCGCATGTGAAGTAAAGACAAGTATAAGAAAGTTTCTATGCTCTTTGAATTAATTACAAGTATATGGGGATAAAGTCCATTCCTCCCGAAAAGAATCATAGTGATACCCCTAACTAAGAAGATTCATTCAGTAAGACATGGTGTGGGATCGGTAAGCTGGGTAAGTTAGGTATGGAATAGAGGAGAGTTAAAGCATGTGGGAGGCTGGAAATAGTTCCTAATGAAAGGCAGGTGGGAATACTCTAGTAATGATGACTGGGATCCATGAATCTCCTGGCAATGGTTGTTGGCTGTCTTAATGAATGGTATCTGGTTGGGTGAATCCTGTCTCGTCCTATCCTATTCCGACAAAGTCTAGTGGTACCTACTCTTAATGAGGGAAGTGTTAAGAGGGATAAGTAAGTGTAGTGAGTAAGTATGGTCATAGGTAACAATAAAGTAGGAAGAAGGCTATTTATAGGAGATGTCACCCACCAAGTAAGATTCATTCATAAAGTAAGATACAACATAATTGGACGGAGTAGGGGGTTATCAATAATATAGATTCAAAGTTGATAAGAAGGATCCCAATACGGGCACCTCACCCATATCTATCACTTCAAAAAGTACCCATAGAAAGAAGAGACCATAGGTGGAGGGTGGGGGTCTAAATCCTATGCACAAGAAAGTTTATAGTATATAATATCTCAATCTGAAACATGCATCAAGTGGTTGACACCCAGGCAGGGGAAAAATCCTTCCTAGCAATAAGAAAGTGATTCATAATACTCTCTGTGGCATATGAAAAAATAAAGGTTCGGTGAAAAGGTGGGAATAAAATCAAATGCAAAAGGCATGCACAGAGTGGTCGATCCAAACCAAAAAAAGCTTCTGAGATGCAATTTGAAATATATAGGACCTGGGGTTGTGGTGGTTTGGAGTTATAATCTTCCACTGGGTGGGTTTTCAAACTCACATTTTTCTTTAGGCAAGTCAATGAATTAGAGTATTTTAGGTTCTTCCTTTCTCCCATACATCCCAATATCAGGGTTTTGGCTAGCAGTATATGTAATAATCCAAAGGGTCGTTGTCACGCCATGATCCCCTGTTGGTTACTGTAAAACATAGAGTAATCTAGTAGGCATAGAAAGGGTAATATAAATGAGTGCCTACCCAAGAAAGTCCTCCCTTCAAATTAAAGTAATAAGGCTGTATTTCCTAAATAAAAGCAATGAAAATGATCCGACAATAAAATACTGGTTGTAACAGTCAGTAGGTCAATACTGAAGTTAAGGCAAGTAAGCAACATCACTTCGTTCCTGCTGTTGAAATAAATGTGTATCTGGGAGTTGTTAATCCCTCTCGTCCGGTCCGAAAAGCTAGTATGTTTATAGGCATAAGGTACCCACAACTGGTTCTTCCATCGAATACTTTGTTTCTTGTTCGATCAATAAAGCAATAAGCAAGACGACCACTTCGTCCCTTTCCCTGAAGAAAGATATATAAGTCATGCCAGGTCTATCCATCAAATTCCAAAACCTTCTCAGATGCGGGTATATATATATATATATATATATATAAAACCTTCATGTTTCAGGGGTTTTAGGCATAATCTTCCAACTGGGTCTTGAATTCGCATTTTTATTTAGGCAAGTCGATTATGCAGAGCATTTCAGGTTATTCCTTCCATCCAATCAGGCAGGTGGCAATATAAGCTAAGCTTAAGTGGGACATGAAGCTACGACGAGGGATTTCGGTAGGTAACTTATAGGTTTAGGCAGGTTAGGTCAAAATAGACTTGAAATCAATTATGCGCACAACCCATTGGTTCTTTTGAGGTGTTTTTGGTCGATCCATCTCCAAACACGAATTTCATAAGGGTTTGAATGCTCGATCATAGGGGAGAGGAGCGAAGCCACTTGTCCAAGTTACTTATTGATCAGGGGGGGCAAGGATTTCTTTGTTCTTCTTTGTTCTTCCGATCATGAATTATTTATGTAATTACGCTTTATTTAATATAATATGTAATTACGCTTTCTTTATTCCCTTCAAAGTCTGAGTTATAATTCAGGAAGATATTCAAGGTCAACCCAGTAAGGTCCTGATCAACCCCCCAAACACTATTTCCTTATCTAAATATCACAGATATGATCTCAATTTCTCTAACTAATCGATAACGAAGAGTTGGCCTTTAGGGGAAGGTCAATCCTTTGACAATGCATGAATTATATATGTAATTACACTCGTGCTCTCCTCGCTCTCCTTTGTTGAATGAGCCATTCTTCCTCTCCCTTTGGTTGAGCACTCCGTACCTTGCCCTCTTTACTCAGGTGAGCCATTCTTCCTCTCCCTTTGGTTGAGCACTCCGTACCTCGCCCTCTTTACTCAGGTGAGCCAAACCCCGAAGAATTGAGAAACAAATTTCTTGGTGCGTTAAGCAAGCTCGTCCCATAGGGTGAGGAACATAACCTACACAAATTCTGCTAGGGGTATAACCGATAGGACCTTCCCCTCCTTAGGCAGGTCCGGTACTATCCCCAACCAAGGGGAGGGGGAAACTCAAATGAACCATGGGGCTAAATATAGCAGAAGAATGGAAAATCTTAATCCCTCTTTCATTCGTATCGATTTGGGCCTTTTCGCACCATATTTAGATCTGCCCCTTTTTTGACCCGGAGTTCCCAGCGAATCCTTGACTCCTCGAATATGATGGAATTTTTCACTTGGCAGATCTTTCACTCTACCTCCTCTGATCGACACCATAGGATGTTCCTGCGAATTATGATCTTCGCCTGGAATGTAAGCAAATATATCGTGTCGATTGCTTAACCGTACTTTGGCTATCTTTCGTGGAGCTGGATTAGGTTTTTTTGGTGTTCTCGTCGGAACACACGGGCATATTCCTTTCTTATGAGGACATTTCTCCAAATCTTGGGTACGGTCTGTGCACCATTCTTTTTCTCTACCATGACAAATCAATTGATTCAATGTAGGCATCACTCTTACCATCCTCCCCCCCTGATTGTTGCCCTATCATTGGTGGTTACTCCCAATCTGAAGCACCCTTCTTCCATTCATGGGGAAATCCAATCATCGAAATCAATGAATAGACTATCATGGATCGAGATCCAAATGGATAAATCTTGTTGAGAGGGACTGCCCAAGGGGAGGAGAAGGTTACTTACAGATCAGAGATAATAAATGAAATAGGAACTGGATAAAA
>JASDQU010260655.1:3252-13744 GCA_032191745.1 Picea mariana
TGGGAAGTCCTAGTGTTTTACATGCATATGGAATTTTATAAACTTAGTCTAATTTATCCCACATGCATCATGGGAATTGTTCTCCTCTCACTCTCTCATATATAATTGAGGTGAAGGAGGCCCTTTAAGCATGCAATGGAGTGTGATGTAAAGCTTGTTGTGAATGAAGGGTAGCCAACATCTCTTTCTTTTTAGAGATAGGCTACCCCATTCTATTAGTTTGTGTTCTACAATGTTTTTCTCTCTTGTTCATTAATAGAAGTTGGTTTTCACTATATTTTTGTGTTCTCCACATTATCTCTATGTATTTCATTGTTATATATCATTTATATTTTTGTCTTCATGTCATTCTCAAAATAATCTGGATCAACCGAACATTGTATTAATGTGATTCAATACGAATAACATTGTTATCTCACTGTCATTTGTGAAAGTAGGCATGGATTTTTCCCACTTGTTAAACTAGTCAACAACCATGATAACGTACTTATGACCATCAGGAGAAGTTGGATGACACATCATAAAATCAAATCCCCATTTAGCAAAGGGGTCAGTGGTAACCACAAGGTGTAAAGGAGAAGGATGAACATGCATTTTCTTTGTAAATACATAACAAGAATGACACTCCTCGACCACTTCAATACAGTCTTTAAAGATTGATGGTCATAAGTATTTTGCATGCAATAATTTTATGGGTTGTCACCATCCACGATAGATGATTGCCACATGCTCCACTATGACAATCATTTAGGACCTTCTCAACCTCCTCATGAATCAAGCATTGACGTAAGATTGGGTCAACCCCTCGATGATACAAAGTGTCACTGATAATGTTAAGCCGTAAATAGTGGCACATTACCCCTTAATTGGGGCATATTACATTAGTATTATTATTTTATTTATGTCGTCTTGGGCCCGTTAGTTGTAATTGTACCTCCTAGTCTCCTATATATACCAAGGAGACCTTTTCATTTGGAATTATCTTGTATTTGTGAATTCATATGATGTATAAGGAGGTTGCCTCCTCAAAGAGGCTTATTATCTGAATTTCTCTCTTTTTCAAGGGGTTGAGTACTTATTTTGAGGTTTTTATGCTATTTCTATATTTGGTTCCTAACATTTAGTATTAGAGCATAAGGTCTTGGGGTTTCGTTGTTGCATCTGATACACCTTGAAATTTTCACTATAACTTTTTTTTTGTGATGTTTTAGAAGGAACGCCTTGGGGGATATTTAGTAGATGGATCAAATTACTTGTAGTTAAAATATTAGCTTCAGGGGCTTTATAATTTCGGAGATATACCTTGTAGAAGATCGGGTTCCTGAATCATCTTGAATTCATCCATCGCAGAATTTTCGCTATAAATTTTTTTATGTGATGCTTCAAACCATGAAACTTGGAGGATATTCAGAGGAATTTTCAAGGTATCTATGGTAAAAAATTCAGCTTCTAGGTCATCTTAATTTTGGAGATACACCTTGTGTAAGATAGGGTAACTGACTAGTCCTATTAACTAGTCTCAAACATGTGTTCCAAGTAAAACAATGGTATCTTCTTCAATGAGTATCCAAATTAAGTGAGACCCATTGAATTGGATAGTGAACAATATTTATTATTTCTGGTGCAAGTTTCAGAATAAGATATCATATATTGTGCGCTTGGCACGATTTACAAGTACACTCTCCTGGAAAGGCCAAAAATCAGCAAGGTGTGGGGAAGTCACCATAAGTTCCACTTGGCACATCCAATTTTGATCAGACCTATGGAATTGCAGAGAGAACATATCATAGAACTACAAAATGAAAGTTCAGGCCTAGAAGGGTCGAAATTTTAAAGATACAATAGAAGAAAGGCCAGCTAGCAGAACAACCTCCAAATCAGGGTTTAAAAGGTGCGTTTTATTTTGGAAATTTGCATATATTTTGACTAGAAGATCCAATTGGGGTGATTAAAAAAGTGGGATAAAAGGAGTATCACATAAATTTGAGAGAAACTTAGGGCCTTTTTTAGGTACAAACATGTTTCGGCGTCTCTAAACGTAAGAGTCATTGTTACTGGTCAGCACTACAACTTGGGGACTGTGAGGTTCTTCCACGTACCTAGAGTATATCAGAAGGCCCTTTTGAATGGTTGCACATTAGACATTAGTACTACGGATTTGAGATCCCATGTACTTAGTGTATATCGGGAGACCCCCTAGAATCCTGAGACTTATCGAGTAAACCTTTTGGTCGTCTTGTTGTTATAGTACACAGAGAACAACACTTGGGGAGATCGCTCTCTTGTACCTAGGTAGTCAAATAGTATGACTAAGGGCATGGTAAAGCCTCCTCAGTTAGTTCCCTAAGATATTGGGTCAAGTACTATTGTTGGACCCCGCAAGTATATCAGAGAGCTATAGCACCTGACACTCCCTTGTCTGTGAGGACCTCTACCTAAGCCAATTAGGAATTCCTACCTTGAAGTGATACTTGGCCAACATGCCACCAAAAAAGGGAACTTCTACACCAAATAAGCCTTCAGACAACCCTACTTGGACTCTTGATGAAGGTGAAAAAATGCACATGGATATAAATCATTTACAAAAGAAGGCAGTAACAAAAGACAAACTACAAGGGATGATGGATTCAACGGAAGCTAAGCTGGAAGCGATAATGGATACTAAGATGGATGGTTTAAAAGGGGATATCATGGAAGGATTGAAAAATTTTCTGATAGAGAGGCCACCTGAAAGTGACAATGTATCCCATGAAATTCATGACGAGGACAAAAGGAAGATGAATCAAGACCGAAGAAACTCCAACTTTGGGTTGAAGATGAACCACTTGCCTAAGATCGATATGAGGAAGTTTGATGGCAAGGATCCAATCACATGCATACTCTAGATGGATCAATTATTTGATCTACATGATGTGCCACACACATAAAAGGTATGAATTGCGTCTTTATATTTAGAACCCAATCAATTTGTGTGGTATCGATGGATTTTTTCTCGCAAATCACTTGTCACTTGGACAATTTTCACAAAATAAATGATAGCACACTATGAGAATACACGCAATAATACGTTCTTCATCCAATTGATAAATCTCAAGTAAAAGGGGTTAGTTGCGGAGCACATTGAGAACTTCCAAAGATTGAATATAAAGGTAACAAATATTCCAGATGATCACCTGATTGATGTATTCATAGGAACTTTAAAGAATAACATTCAACATGAGGTTCTCCTTTGGGAACCCAAATCATTGGAGAATGCGTTCAGGGTGGCAAGAAATGTTGAAAGTAAAAATATGGCTATGGCTACTAGAAGGACCACTCCTAACATCTATCACAAGAATACTGTTCCTTCTTCTAAACCACCTCAACAAATGGAGGAAATAAAAGCAAAAGGTTTATTCATTAATCATGACAACAATTATAGTAAGGGACATAAGTGTGGTGAGAAGAAATTATTCTACATAGATTGTGAAGAGGAAGAAGAGCAAGAGCAAGAGCAAGAACAAGAACCATCTCAAGATGAAAACATAGAAGATATTTCTTCTGAAAATTTGACTCCCACCATATCATGTAATGCATTGGTTGGAATTAACACTCCTCAAACCCTCAAGATCGAAGGATATATCAAAAATAAAAAGGTAATAATCCTAATTGATTACGGTAGTGCTCATAATTTCATTCACTATAAATTAGCCAAATCTCTCAATTGCTTTATATATCCAATGCCAGAGTTTCGAGTAATGATAGCAAATGGAGGAACTGTCAATTGCTTAGGAAAATGCCATAAGATCAATCTTACTATGGGGAAATATGTAATGAATATTCAAATGATTGATATACCCATGGGTGGTGTTGATGTCATACTAGGAGTCCAATGGTTACAATCATTGGGAACAATGGCTTTTAATTTTGAAGAAATTTTCATGAAATTTTCATTGGAAGGAAAGGAGATTGAGTTAAGGGGTATCATAGGGAAACCCAATAAGGTGATAAACTCTAGTGGTATGATAGAATTATTGAAAAAGGGGCATGAGGGTGTAATTGCACAACTATGCTAACTAGATGTTCAAAAATATAAGCCATCTATTCCCCTAAATATCCAAGGGATCATTGATAAGCATTCCAAAGTGTTTGAAGATATTCCCAGAGGTCTTCCACCCACTCGCGATCATGATCATGCTATTCACCTAATTCTTGGGAGTGTTCCTCCTAACATTAGGCCTTATATATACCCTTATTCCTAGAAGAGTGAAATTGAGAGTATGGCTGAAGACACGTTAGAGGTTGGCATTATTAGACCTAGCCAAAGTTCTTACTCTGCATTGGTGGTAATGGTACCCAAGAAAGAGGACTCATGGCATATGTGTCCAGACTATAGAGATCTCAACAAGATCACAATTAAATATAAGTTTCCCATTCCCATCATTGATGAATCGTTAGATGAACTACATGGAGAAATCTACTTCACAAAGTTGGATCTCCATTCAGGGTATCATCATATTAGAATGAAGGAAGCAAATATCCCAAAAACAACATTCTGAACTCATGAAGGCCATTATGAATTTTTGGTCATGCCTTTTGGCCTTACAAATGCACCTTCCACATTCCAAGGGTTGATGAATTCTATTTTCAATCCCTTCCTTCAAAAAATTGTGTTAGTATTTTTTGATGATATACTAATCTATAGCAAGTCACGGGAGGATCATGTTCGACATGTTGACAGGGAGCTACAACTACTAAAGGACCAACGACTATATGCCAAACCATCCAAATGTTTCTTTGGGGTGAAGGAGGTAGAGTATTTGGGTCATATTATATCTCATGAAGGTGTCAAGGTAGACCCTAAAAGGATTAAGGCCATGATGGACTAGCTGATTTCCAAAACATTGAAGAATCTTAGAGGATTTTTGGATTTGACATGTTACTACCGCAAGTTTGTTAAGAACTATGGAAGAATATGAGCACCTTTAACAACATTAACTAAGAAGGATGCATTTTCATGGACTCCAAAGGCAACTCAAGCTTTTGAACAACTTAAAGAGGCAATGTGCAAAGCTCCTATCTTGACCACAACAAAATTCACAAAAACCTTTATTGTGGAATGTGATGCCTCAGGAAATGGCATTGGTGTGTTGTTCTAATGCAAGAAGGAAGGCCCCTTGCTTTTGAAAGTCGGCCACTCAAGGGAAAGGAATTACACAAACCCATTTATGAGAAGGAAATGATGGCAATAATACATGCATTGAAGCAATGGAGCATGTTATTGCTCAACTTGTACTTGCCCAAAGCCCAAGGCAAGTAAGGGAGATTGGCGTAACAAACATGATATCCTAGCACTGTCACCTTAATAGGAAATCCCCACTTTTTAGGGATAGGCATGGTCTACCCCGGGGGAGGCATCCCTGGTAACCACAAGGGTTGGAAAATTAGTGTTATGGTCAAGATATATTCCCCCCTCTCACCCGTTAACAAAGTCACTAGTTCCATGTCTAAAAGACGAGGTTAATGAAGTGCTTGATATACCTGCCCGGAACAAGACAATATAGCATGCATATACAATCATTCCAAGTAAAAATATGATAATAACACCTCAATAGACAATGGAAAGTGAAAATAAGTGCTAGTTGATATAAAATTGCAGTAGTTAATAAGTTTACAACAACAATTAATAAATTGTAACAACTGCAATAAAAGCTATTCAAAATTGGTTGAAAAGGCAGTGAAAAGATAACATTTACTAAGCAGAATGATAATCAAATGTCATAAACAACTTCTGAAGTGTTTAGCTAGCATTCAAAGTAAATTATGTAGAAAATTTGYTGCAACTAGATGGTTGTAGMAAACATTTATAATATCAACAAGAAAGTTAGCGACATAGGCTAAATTAGTGTTAGATTTAATTAGTAATAGCTTAAGAGAATAATGTTTSAGTGTTTGATYAACCTTCCAACAAAATAGAGACAAGAGACTAGTGCCTTTAGGGTTTATGGAGTCAATTATATCAGCACATTAACTTGGAGAGRCAACAATGATTGTACTTGTCTAAAATATAACAAGGTGGAAGCTTGAGAAGTAGTACCTTAARTTCTCAAGCACCRAGCCTCAAAGAGAAGGTTCAACTAGGGTGTAGGCACTTCTAGGCCCTAGTGACTTTTCCTATCCTTAGACTCTTGAAAAATATTTAATGGAATAAGAACTAGACAAAGATTCTAAAGTGCTAGCACTTTAGGGCTCTAGAAGTTTRTYTAGACAAGATCTTCTTAAGCAAAACTAGCAAAATAAAGAGCACGAAAGAARCACCTTATGTTTCTTACTCCTAGGGTTTCAAGTAAGAAATTTCATAATATTACATATGAAYAAGGAAACATACCATAGACATTTATCATGAAATGAAAATTGCAGATTTACTTACTTCACSTGGAATAATCAAGCACAAAAACCCTAGATTTGCCAAAAWTTCAYCAAAAGATTATCCAAAATGCATAAATAGCCTCCCARCAAGTGTGCCTTGGTAATTTAAGCCAACAACCCCTTTAGGGMAAAAATTTCAGTCCTCCCTCTTGTGAGAGGTGAGTTGTCATGTAAAAATGAGAGCACTTTATGTTTATTTATACAAAATTTTGACCTTTAATTAATTTTCAGGTCAAAATAAGGCCAACCTGGCCAATTTACAATAAAATTCAATTTGACATAATAATAATTAATTAGCATCTAAAGACACCTCTAAGGGTGATGTCATGCCCTTCTATGGTGACGTTGAGGCCCAAAGGTGTAACTTTGAGCCTAAAATGTAGGGCACTTGGCCTCCAGAGGCCCCATATGATGCCCACATGTGCCACCAGGCTCATAAATGCCTCCAAAATGAAAACCCTAGCTCTGGATGACGTCTAGGGTCATGATGGTGACATCTAGGGCCCTCATGAGCCAACATCCATGTGGAAGAGCAAGGTCCCCCTGGGTGTAAGTCTGTCAAGGTGCCTCTGAAGGCAACACCCTTGTTTTTCCCAGTGAAAATATTCAATTTCTTCTTACCCCTAGCTGGTCTGAGCTAATCATTCCCTCATGTGTACATGTCCACCAGGAAAGATCCTATAGCAACAACAAGTACACCCTCCAGGGGTTCATAAGTCATAGGGATCATAGCATGTAAATCACATCCAATAATTAAATTACCCAAACATGTGCATCAAACCCCCCTTAACCCAAACAAATGCTCAAATACGTTATGCAACTTGATAAGTTAGTTTTGGAGAAGGTCTCAGGTTGTCCTATTGGGCTAACCTCTCTTAAGTTTGGGGTGTTTCCAAGGTGGGATCTAATCCAAGTCATGCAAGTGTACGAGGTGGCATAGGGTAAGTATTTGGGCATGGGGGGCATGTAATAACAGGGAAATGTAAAGTCTTACATGTGGGTGCCTTTGTAGAGGGAGAGTTGCACCTTGACATAAATGCAATTGTTTCCTTACCCATTCATTGTCTTTTATTCTTATCTTTATTTCTTTTGATATTTTTCTTTTGTGTTTCAAGGGAATAGTTGAGGGCCACTGTCTTGGCTTGATGACCAGAGGTGACAACATTATCCACAAACATTTCACGGAAATGAGAAGGTTGGCTCGTGATGAGACCCCCTTTCTCTTGGCCATGCCACCAAGAGCCACTACCCTAGTTTGTCGACCAAATAGGTGGTAGTGTCATGCCCATGGTCATAATAGGTTGGCTCGTGATGAGACCTCCTATCCATCAACTAGTACCTTGAGTGTTTATGTATCTTATGGGTCCCCTTTTCTTATTGAGAAGCTTTTCTCAGCTTTCTCGGGGATCCCTGGGTGAAACATCTCAAAGGTTTCAACATTGGCTTTTAACTCTTGCCAGCTACTTTTATCCTCTGGGCCTTTAGCCCCTTCTTCCCACAAGGTAAGGTACAACCCTTCCTAGCGTATACAATCCCAATGCCCAAAGAAGGATAGGGGGGATGGAAGGAATAAGTATAGAAAGTGGTAAGTATGGAGGGAACATATGATGACTTTTCACAAACCCACCCAGTAACAACCCATCCTAAAGGGAAACCAACTTTTTAGGGCACCATGTTACCCTTCCAGCTATAAACGAGGCAAAGAGCATAATTTCCAAGTAAACGTCATGAAATGAAGAAGGATTGAATACAACATATTCAAGTACCTCAAAATTTAGAGTAATACATACCATGATACCCATACTTATTACCTCATGGAGCAAGACCCACTGCTACTTCAGAACTAGGATGGTGAGATGGATACGACTGTTGGTGATGAATGGACTGCACTGAAGAAAAGAGGGGCCCTATGAGGCCATGCTCAAGTCATATGGATCTCTGTACTCCATGTCTAGAATCTGTGGGCCTCGAGACATGATCTCCTTAGTTATCCCTAGGCTAGGGGATAACATATGGCTCCAACTCGGGGACATTTTCTCACCGTAGAGTGCATGAGAACCTCAACATATCTGGTATGACCTATGCCTACTAAATCTCAACAAAGGATATTAGTAATCCCTAGGGTGGTGATATCACCCCTTGTTCATATATGATATAATAAACAAATAAAGAGCTCTCTAATCTAGCATATGACCATGAACATACATATATACATAATGAAACAAGATAATATTAAAATGAAACTACAAGTGAAGTCATATAATCAGTGAAACCATCCTAGTAATACCTCATAATACATGCCTCTATGCTTCATCACAAACCAAAAAAATGACAAGTCAAGCACAAAAATAACATGAGTTAGAGCATGCATCATATCATAGGAAATCGTAAAGTTTAGCTCATGGAGGCAGGAGGGAGGGACAAAATCATGCCAAGTCACCCTTCTAGAAAAGTTATCAATCCATCTCAGAAAAGGATCGTGAGGTCAAGGACTCAAAGGGATGTCTCAAAGAGTCTGAGGGTTGACTACCTTAGACGTCATCACTCCCTGGGGTTTGAGAAGGGATTAATAAGAACTTAGAGGGAAACTGACAACTTCTTAGGGGAAAGCTGAAATATTGAGATAATAAACTTCTTAATGCATTCAACCTCCCATTGAATTCTAATTGAAAGTTTCTCCCTAAATAAAACCCGAAACAAGAGACATATTCCCCAACTGCATCCTCATTGACATAACGAGGTAAATCAATCGGAGGGAGTTGGACAACCTTGTCACAAGTATCCTGCTTCGGATAAGCAACGTGCTCACCTTTATCAAAATTTGAGCACAACGATGGTTGATAATCTTCTTTATAGAATAAATCCAAGTGCTCAAAGTAATACTCATCAAAATCCTCAAGGTATGATCGAAAATCATCAGGAGAACATTGCACTGGGTCATCCTTGGGTGCTTGGAAATCTTCTGTAATTATATCATCATCTTGTTGCCAAACATCAAAATTATTAGAAACATCAAATGATTGTTGTAAAAGCAACATTTGAAGATATCCTTCCATATCATAAAGGGGATCCTCATAAGAAACAATCACATCCCACTTATGTCTTCCAACATGTAGGAACTCATCAACATTATCAACCATGTCACTACCTTTATCATAACATGAAGGATTTAACGCATCCAAGGGCTCCTCTAATACTTCTTCACTTTCCAAATCATAAAATAAAGCATCATCAAAATCTTGGAAAGGGAAATAACTTACCGTGTTCACTTTTTGTTGTGCAGGAGGGTCAATGGCTTGGATGACTTCATCAAATGGAAGAGGATCTAGTACATCATCCGCAAGACTTGTCTCTTTAATCATATTTTCACCTTCATCAGAAAATGAAGGACCTAGCTCTTCCAAGGGTTCGTTTACTTCTTCATCTCCTGAATCATAGAACAAAGTGTCATAAAAAACCTAGAAAGGAAAATGATTCACCTCATTCTCTTCATCTTATGTAGGAGAGATAGGATATTGGAGAGCTTCATCGGATGGAAGAGCGGATATTAGTGCTTCATCCTCACAACTCACTTCTTTAGTCAAGTCTTTACTGCATTCTATTGAATCATGGGAAAAATCTTGCTCTTCTTCAAGGGGTTGACAACTTTCTTCATAAATCTCTCCTTCTATATCAGACAGTTCTTGGTATTGAGTATGGTACACATCCCTGAGATCTCCCACAATCTCAGTGGTGAATCCTTTGTCCTCTAGGGCTATTGCGAGATTTTAAAGGGAATCTTCATATGTCTGGCATTGTGGTTTCACAAACTCAATAAAACTACTAATGAGGTATATGAAAGATGATATGCCCTTATCTCCACAACAACCCTTAATCCAATCTTGCAAAAAAGACGGCAGGGAAAGTATGAACAATTTTACCATAATATCCTCCCCTTCCAATTATATCTCACTTATATAATTCAATAATTCTACAATGTGAGTAATTGGGAGGCCTCTGAATCTTGGAGAGTTGTTTAACCATTTTGTATCAAAATAATGCAGGTATCCTTGAAAATTTTCAAAATCAATAGTCATATACACTT
>JASDQU010260656.1:4261-15663 GCA_032191745.1 Picea mariana
CATAGTTCTCCTCATGCCTTCTCAGTTTCCTCGAGATGTAAGCTATCACTCGACCGTCTTGCATCAAGACTCCACCTAAGCCTTCCTTGGATGCGTCAGTGCATACCAAGAAGTCCGCGTCCATGTCAGGGACCTTTAGTATCGGTGTCATTGTCAACAGCTCTTTAAGTCTCTGAAAAGCTTCCATGCATTTCTCGGTCCAAACAAACTTCTTGTTCTTCTACTACAATTCCGTGATCGGATTTGCTATCTTTGAAAATCCATCGACAAACCGTCGATACTATCCTGCTAAACCCAAGAAGCTATGCACTTCTGTGACATTCGTCGGCGTAGGCCATTCCATAATAGACTCAACCTTTACCGGATCCATGACGATACCTTCATCGGAGATGACATGCCCTAAGTAGTGAATTTTTGATTTGATAAAATGAGCAATTGGACAACTTCCCATACAATTTGTGCTCTCACAAACACTGTAGTACCAAGCGCAAGTGATTTTCATGCTCCTCTGTCGTTCAAGAGAAAATCAAAATATTGTCTATGAATACTTGGACGAACTTGTCCAAATACTCACGGAACCCCCGTTCATCAAACTCAAAAATACCCCTATGTCGTTTGTCAGTCCAGACGGTAAAATAGTAAACTCGTAATGTCCAAACCTCGTCTTAAAGGCAGTCTTAGGGACATTATCCTCCTTGATCTGCAACTAGTGATACCCTGATCGCAAATCGATCTTAGAAAACATCGTCGCACCCTTCATCTGCTTGAACAAATCATCAATCCTTGGCAGTGGATATTGATTCTTGATTGTTGCCTTGTTCAATTGGTGATAGTCAATGTAGAGTCTCCACGACCCATCCTTCCTTCGTATGAAAATAACAAGTGCACCCCACGGTGACACACTAGAACGTATGAGTCCCAGGTACAACAACTTCTTCAGCTGCATTGTCAAATCCTATAATTCCGAGGTTGACATACGATAAAGCGTTCTCGCTATTGGTTAAGTCCCTAGTTTTAGGTCTATGGTAAACTCCAATTCCCTCTCCGACGACATCCCAGGTAACTCCTACGAAAAGACGTCTGCAAACTCTCTTGCCACAAGAAGGTGTTCTAGACCTTCTGCTACTCCCGTCTCGTTTAACGCAAGGATTGTATAAAGCTTACATCCCTTGCACATGCTCTTTCGTAACTACAAGGACGAGATGAACCTCAGGGAATCTCCCTGGTTCCATCCTACAATCACCCATCTCTGTCCCTCAACATCGACCAAGCCCAATCGTTCGTCTTATAGTTGAGTATCGCCTCATGCGATTCCAACCAGTCCATATTGATCACGACATCATAAGATTCTAAGATCGTGACGTATACAGGTGGGCCCCAGTGAAAAACTCTCCCAGGTTAAGTACAGCCCATAACCTTGCCTTCAACCTTCTGTTTGGCTCCTGAATCCATCTCTACAAAGATAAACTCATCCTGTTCGACTGCCTTTACCTTATTCCTTTTTAGCGTTGTACTAGAGATGAAAATCTCGGTATCATCAGGATCTATCAAATACTAAGGGTCTGGTCAGCGACGATACTTGATGTCTCAAGCACAACCAACTAGCAATTATTCACCGCTGCGTGAATCTGATGGGCCTTGCCCAAAACTCCCACGGTAGTGGGTCCGGATGATCTAGATGCTCTAGCCCTTTCCTTTGGGCAGTAATGCTGGTAATGTGGCTCCCCACAATCCAACACACTTTCTTCGGTCCAATACTCTTGGTACCTGAAGTATAAGCTGGATTCTAACAATAAGGTCAAACTTGAACTTCCTGACCTTAAGTTTCTGGGTGATTTGGTGCGGAGCATACCGAAGCAGTTCCAAAATGGGCCTCGTACTTGGGGCACTGTGCAGTTGCCTGGTCGCAAGGCATCGAACTCACTAAGATAACGCTCAATGAATTCCTTAGAAAGATATCTCTCCTAGAACCATTCCTTGAACATTTCCCCTGACACATTGTCGACGACCACGTTCAATGTGGCAGGAGCGTCTTCCGCCATAGAAGGGTGCTCCCCTTTAGTTGAAATACCATCATGCGGACCTTCAAGCTGGAGGTCATAATCGCGAAGCGTGAAGCACAACGCCTTGCTCTACAACCGTGCCTCGATGACACAACCGTCCGTGACACTCGTGGAATCGAGACTCAACTCTCTCGAGTTTTCGGTGGATGCTAACGATACTATCTAGGGCACACTATGGACCCTAAGGGGTACAGGTGCCCTAGCCTCATCTCAGTACCGATGGTGAATTAAGGCCCTTTGACATTACCAGGAAGGGCCTTGTCAGACCATCATCATCCCTTACAACAAGTGAATCTTGCCCAAGGACTTGCTCTTCCCCTTGGGGGTTCGAATCCGAGGGTGCGGGAACTTCTGGAGGCTTCACACCTCCTTCCACAACACCACATTGCGAACCTCTGAGGCGTCCTCTAAATGCGATCACTACATGGACAGGTTAAGGTTTTTAATTAACGCAAGGGTTAATACTCACTGATTTACTGCAGTGGAAAGCCTAGCGATCCACAGTCGCAGGGTTGAACCCGCTCTAATACCATATGTAACGACCCCTGTCGTTACAACAACAAGCGAAGCAAGGTGCAATTTTTTTTTTTGTTTCTCGGCAAGAAGGCGATGACGACAACAGTTAACCACACAACTGATGACGAACGCAAGCACGCAGTCGAGGAAACAAGAAACTAAGACTCCACGCACTAGCGCAAGAGAAACTAGGCGAAACATGCGTAGAGAAACAAGGGAAACAACTACCTGCCAAACACAAAAAGACCTCGCTTACCAGCTAAGGGACAACAACCCCCTCCCGACACCACGACCTTGACGAACAAAGACTAGAACCTCAAGGCGCATGAACCAAACGCATGAAGGCATTCAACCCATGCGCCAAAAGCAACTTACAATGCTCAACAACACTCACAAGGAAGGCACCGACTATGACCAAGTTATCATTCATCGTTATCCAATAGGGCATGCCATGGTCTCCGCATCAGGAGTCATGTCGTCCCCAGGTGATAGGTGGGTCAATAACCTTGGCGCCACACATCCTATCTGGACCAAGGACTCTAGATAACTCCGACACGCTAGGATGAAATAAATGAAAAGGAGACTACGCCTACACCCCCAAGCAACGGGTCGACAAGATGCAAGATGACAATGCTTGATAAAGGTGCAATCTATTAATTGACTCAATGACAACCAAAAAGCCCCAAAAGTTTAAGCAAGAAGTCTTGGCGTGAAGGTAAACTATTATAACGTTACTATTGACATAAACGTTATCGAGTGAACTAAAACAGAACCCAACCCAATCAACATGCTTGTCAACAAGGCACATGTCTATTAAATTGAGTGCACTACTCAACATTTAAAGGTGATCTTACGCTGCTTCAATATCTATTGGACAATACTGTCAAAATTAACAAGCCTAAATTAATCAACAAATACCAATCTAAAATTAATAATTTAACGTTATCTAACAACATTGACAGTATCAATATAAATGTTGTCTAATTTAACGAGTCTAAATAAATCGATAAATACAACCAAATTACCAAACCAACATTAACAATATCAAAGTAAAACACTGTTAATATAAACTATTAACAATGTCCGTTCATAGCACGTTGTCTAGAAGGTTTTACCAACTGTCCATTACACATTGAGCAGTTGAGTAAAAACAAAGGCAACATGGTCACACAATCAAGCTGTCAATTTAAGATTTCTGGCAACATTGTCATTAAACATTGAATTTGTTGAGTAAAACATTTACTATCATCAAGTTAAAATTGTCCTAAAAATTAAATATTGAAATTGTTGAGTAAAACATTACTATCATCAAATTAAAACTGTCCTAAAAATCAATACCTCTACGACGAATCAACAACCATTAGTTTATTAATTACAATACTGCAATTGCATCATAAAATCGCCAAGTAACTATCAGCTACCTAATACATCACAATGATAGGCAAAGGGGACTGGGGTAATTAAACGAAAATGCCGACGAATAAATAAAAACGTAGGCATGAAAACACCGTCATAAAGATTTATGAAAACGCGGGTATTCACCATAATGGATAATAAATAAGATAAAGAATTATTTCACGCCAACCACGGGAAAAAAAACACCAAAAAGGAAATAACAAGCAGATAAAACGCAGAAATAAGGGAATAAAGGTTAAAGGGATCGTTCTTGTTCAAAATGCAGTCAGCCACACGAAGGAATACCCACAAATGCGTCATAAGGACGTTTCCTAAGGGTTTCGAAAAACTCAATGCCAATAAAACAAAATTGAGGTCTAGATTTGTAAATACTACTGTCCATCACTTGACTTGCATTGCTGAGTTGAAAACATTAACACTGTCAAACATTTAAGTCGTTGCCTACAAAAATGAGACAGTAACTAAATAAACGGGTTGCCAGCCATCCAAGGTCAGCGTAAAAGGAAGTAAATCGTTTAGGCTAGTAATACACAGATAAATAATTAAAAGCAGTGGAGTGTCAATACTCAGTCGGGTATCAACACTGTAAAAACATTTGTTGCCATTGATAGCATGATTTTACAGTCAAATACATGTTAAAAGAGATGCAGGTGACACAAAGGAAACTCCCCGTCAAAAGTATCAATCACAGAGGGGAAAACACAATTGAGGGATATCAACCACCGAGTAATTTCGCTAGGAAAAATATAAGGGTAAAGTGGCGGCCAAAATATGGGTAAAAACGCCCCTAAGTACGAATTGGATGTTGGAACGGGCTAGGAGAATAATAGTGGTAAAAGGTGGAAACTTTCAACCATTACACAAAAAAAACACCACCATACACAGTGAAAACGCTAAGTAAAGTTGCAGGGTAAAATTTACCAATAAGAAGTGATAAAACGCAGAGTGCAATCGCCAAGGAGTGCATTTAAATGCTGAGCTAACTTATCTAGGAAGGTATGGAATACACAGAGTCAAAAATTAGGGAAATAAGAATGATCACAAAGGCGGATTTACGCAACACAATAAGGCGCAAGACCCTCAATCAACCAAGAAAGTCAACAGGTGTAGGCGACTGGCAGGAACATCCTCTACTCATCATCCACGCACAGAAAAGTAGGGCATTTAGATCCATAGGTCTATTAACACCGAAGTGATGACCGTAGATCAGTCTTCTTGACGATTGCTCAGGCGTGGACTAATGAGTTAGGGATGAAGGAAAAAATATATAAACTATAAATCATCACAAATCAATAAAACCATAGGACGGTCAAGACATGCAGGGATCGAAGGCCAAGGGAATCAATCAACAACGAGCTTAAGACTATGGGGAAAATTATTCATCAATTAAAATGCTAAGTCAATCATTTTATTTACCCAATTAAACATACAGACTAAGAGTGTAAAGTATACTAATAAACTACCATGCATAAATAAATGAAGCGTACAGTATCCCAAGTAGCCCGCTCTGAGTTGTTGTCCTGCGTGCTCCGTGCAGCTCCCGCTTGTCGACCGATGAGATTTCACCAGTACCTCCCAGCCAACGCTAGGGGTACTCTTCTTCCCCCTTAGCCCCCTGAGCCACAAAGGGGCCACACACACTGAACCAGAGATCAACTAGCTCCCAGCTCGCCTTGCAAGGCCGAGCTACCACTCCTCACTGAGCTGGGAATCCCAACTCCCATAAGCTAAGTCAGAGAAGTCTAAAATTCTGCAGCATAACGTTACGCATCACAACTGAGATCCATCCTCCTCCTCCTCCCTCCTTTATATAGATTTTCTAAGTCAATTACTTTCCCAAAATCCCTTTTAATTTACTGTTGAATAATTTAATTCATAAAAATCCTCCCCGTACATGTGTCATCCATCCCCTTCATTGCACCATAAATTAATTTCCTTAATTAATTAATTACCCCTATTTCCCTCACCCACCTAAATCATTCCTAGAATCGCTCCTAGGTGTCCCCATATTCCCTTACACGTTTTAATGACTTTCCCCCTTACTAATTTACTAGTTGAGTTTAAATTAGAAAGTTCTTAAATGCTAGATACCTTACTAAGTTAGACTTTCTGCTTTTTCCTTGTGTTTCCCCTTTCTTTTTATGTTCCCCTCTTTTTCCTAGTTTCCTAATTCTTCTAAATTTCCCTCTTTCCCTTTTCATTTAAAACTCAAATTGGCAGGTGTAGAAAATTACCCTTTTTCCCTTTTTCTTTTTAATTAATTAAATTTTAATTAGCAAGCGCAATAAAACAATCATTTCCCTTTTAAATTTTAAATCCCTCAATAATTTGATTTTAATAATTAAATCAAGTTTATTTCCCCCCTTCTACCACACATTTAATGCTGATTATTATTTTTTTTTCCCACAAGTATTACTTTAGACCTAGATTTTAATCTTCGAGGCTGTGCGACATTTTATTAGGGAATTTGTTTTTAAATCTTTCTTATCACAAAATTCGTTCCAAGGCCATCTAGGTTTATTAACTTATTAGTTAACAACACGACGTGCCCTTCAGGATGCACTAGGTGCTCCAAGGGTGCCACTCGACTCCTTATGTTTCCCTTGCGCGACGTGCCCTTCAGGATGCACTACGCGCTCCAAGGGTGCCACTCACCTATTTTTGTTTTTCTTGCACAACGTTCCCTTAAGGACGCACTCCGTGATCCAAGAGTGCCACTTGCCTCTTGACTGACTTGGTAGACATAAAAAACCCTTGGAGTCAATACTTTGTCAAGTGATCTTGTGGGAGACTAAGGGCCTCTAAGGAATAAGGCCCTTGCCTTATTGCACGCCCCTTAGAATCATCGTGAGTGATTGTCGCAGTCTGCCCTCACGACATCATGGGTCTTCTCAAACTAGGTAATCATTAACCTACGGTTCGAGCCATGGTGGGAGTGCTAGTAGGCTGTGGCAGGTTTGTTGTCCACACCTCTCCCTCAACGTCTCTGGTAGTCGTGCATGACCCCTCTACTCCACATGTGAGTCTGATCGGCAAGCTATTGTCATCCTGCATCGTCAACTAATCATGTCAGAAGTAATATCCATAATAATATCATCTAATCAGATGTACAAAAGTCATATATACAACAATCAAACCCCCATTGTCCACTCCCTAACTCGGTCTGGAGTCCAAGGGGTTTCATCGATGCCTCTGCATCCTCGAGGTCCAAAATCCTCCACACTCAGGAAAATCAAGTCGATAGCACCTGTCTATGTCAATACAACAAAATAACATGTAATCAATCCATAACGCCTCATAATCATAATCAAATGTCCAATAGTATAATAATCTGGATCACTTGCAAGCAAGTGTCCTCAAAGAATAAGTTTGATCACTGCGCGCAAGTGGATGCCTTTCCACGTGTAATCTTTGTTTCTCTATCGCCCGTCCATTTTTAGGTTTTAGTTATTGGGTCCATTTTCTAAGTTTTAGTTATTGGTGAGGGTTGTATTGTTATCTACTTTATTTTTTATAATAATTATTATTGTTATTTTTAATTGAGCCCACCTTATTTTTTTTTTAAGGTATTGTTATTCTCTAAGGATAACGCTTCAACATCTCTTTCATTCTGGTGTGTAGAGCACCTCACCACTCTTCATGCTACTTTCGGTGCAAAGATGAAAACTTTATTTTGTTCAAGTTTATCCATTTTATGTTTGTATGACATATATGATTTTTCATTCAATGGGATATGTTAGAAGAGAATAGTTAGCCACTGTAGTTTTTAATTTTGAAGTTGTAAGTAATGAATTGTTTTTAAATTTTTATAATTTTATTCTAAATTTTTTGGGATATGCTTCTACCCTATATCTCACAGCTATAGAGAATAATTGTTGTTACAAGGTTAAAGAAAAGTGATTTATGTTTATCCTCATGAGAAGTTCGACCTCTTTACAATGGTTTTCCAAGTCTCTCTTTTTTTTTTTTTGGTAAGTTAGAGTATTGTATTGATTCCTTTCAAAGAAATACAGCTGGCAATGGTGTCGCTATTCATGTGGTCGCAATGCCCAGAAGGGAAACCACTGCGCCAGATGTCCAAAAACTAGTATGGCCAAATGTCCAAAAAACAGCATGGCCCCGATGCCCAGTTGGGAAACCACCCTCGCCATAGTCATGCTACTAAAAATTAACTAGACTACTAGGCCATGCAGGGCCGAGGTGCATAGATATAGTGAAAAAAAAACCATGAAAACACAGTAAAGACCCTAAAAACCTGGACCAAGACGCAGTCCTGCGAAAACCTGCTTCGTCGGTGCTTTGCCTTTCCCACATTCTGCCATGGCCTGTTGAAGATCTTGCATGAACATCATCAGGGCATCCACTCTTCTCCAGCGATCAGTTTCCCTCTGCTGTGCGTCGAGCATTGCCGCTTTGATCTCCTCCAGGTCTTTTTTCATCAAATTGATAACCTCCAGGTCTTTTTTAATCAGCTTTATATCCTCCAAGAGTTCAGTTCTGTCCGCGCACATAGCATAAGAGAGGTTGGGGTGGGTGTGAAGCAGAGAGGAGGAGGAGGGTCTCAGAGGGGAGGTGGAAAGGGGGGGATGAAGGTGGAGGCACATAGACAAGCGAGTTCCCATATAGATCGAACCACTCGACTCTACAACCATAGGGGTTCGAGAGAGGGGAGAGGTCGTAAGTAGGTTGGTCGCAGGTTGTCTGGTCACCGAGTAACTAGTTCAGGGAGGGAACAAGGATGGGTGCCAAAGGAGGAACCTCGTCATGGGGTGGAGCTACACTAGGGGGATGGATGGTTGGAATAACTTTAAGGGCCGGGTCTGTTGGGAGAGCCTCCGGGGGAGGGTCTGCTGGGAGAGCTTCTGGAAGCATTGCATGAGGAGCGATCGGTTCATCCTGAGCCTCTGATGCCAACGATTTCTTCTCCGAGCTAAGTACCAGAAAGATATACTGTCATAACGTAGTCAACAATTAACTATAAATTATTGTCAACACGCAACCTTACACTTAAGCACACGATGATAAAAATTCACTGTGCAAAATCATTAAGTTGGCTGGTCAATTATTCAATCGATGTCTGAATTTTTTTTTACTCCAATTCAGTCGTTGGCTACTTTATTCCTCCCATTTCTTGCTACCTAAAATATACAACAAGGGTAGCGCTGGACCAAATATAAATGTTGTCTAAGCACTCTCTAACAATTCACTGTCATAATAGCGCTGATATAATGTTGTCTTAATATATATTAATAATAAGGGATTTCGCTGGTGTATCACAGGCATATCGCAAAGAAGTTGATGGTGAATGCGCAGGTGTTACAATGGAATTCGCTAACCAAGATTTATCTTCAACAAATTGATTTGCTAATCAATCCAGAATGCCCAAAACACAAGATTTATCTTTAACAATTCTTTCGTCCGAAACACATCCTCGAGAGAGCAACTATGTGACTTGTGCTGGGTAATATATATGTGGCTCGTCCAAGATAAGATAAAATGAATTGAATTAAAATGTAAGCTGATTAAGAAGAGGGAAGAAACAAAAGCTTATTTTTGTAGTTCCCGTGAAGGAACAACAGAGATAATAACACAGAACAAAAGCATATAGAATGGTGTTTGGACAAGTTGTAGTGGGGCCTCCAGGATCTGGAAAAACTACTTACTGCAATGGCATGTCTCAGTTACTCACACTTATTGGCAAGAAGGTAGTAGGGATCAACTTAGATCCTGCAAATGATGCTTTGCCCTATGAATTTGCAATCAACATTTAGGATCTAAACAAGCTTGAAGATGTAATGGCTGGACATGGACTTGGCCCCAATGGAGGCCTGGTTATTGCGTGGATTACCTGGAAAAGAACATAGACTCGTTGCAGTCTAAGCTAGAACCTCTTGCAAAAGATCACTACTTTCTTTTTGACCTTCCGGGACAGGGTGAGCTCTTCACTCTTCATTCAAATGCCGAGTTTAAAATAAGAAAAACGTGGAGCATGCCAAATTCGAAGAGTAGAAATAAGTTTGCTTTCACATGATGATAAAATGTTGAATTTAACCTAAGAAGAACGTTGAGTTTTATCACAAAAATCGCAGTAAATAAATAGGGAGAAATTGCAGTAAAAAAATGTAGAAATAAAGTGTAAAATCGCAAGGTAAATTCGCCAAGGAAATGTAATAAATTGTAGAGGACAGTTCGCAAGCCAGATGGATTGAAAACACAGAGAAATCTCTCCATCTAATGTAATCATTTGCAGAAAAATCGTGGTTGAATGTATTGAAAATGCAGAGTAGAAATTAGGGGACACAGAGTTAAAAAAACTTCTCCATCAACCAACAAATTGCAGGGTTAATTAATCGCATCGAGGCGCAAGACAACACACTACCTGGAACAACCAACAGGGCTAGACGTCTGGCAGGAACATCTTTCACTCATCATCCACACATAGAAAAACAGGGCGTGTAGATCCATAGGTCTATTAACACCGAAGTGACGACCGTAGATCAGGCTCCTGGTCGACTGCTCAGGCGTGGAATGATGAGTTAGGGACGAAGGAAAAAATATAAACCGAAAATCATCACAAATAAATAAAACCATAGGACGGTCAAGACATGCAGGGATCGAAAGCCAAGGGAATCAATCAACAACGAGCTTAAGGCTATGGGGAAAATCAGTCATCAATTATAATGCTAAGTCAATCATTTTCTTTACCCAATTAAACATACAGACTAAGAGCGTAAAGTATACTAATAATCTACCATGCAGAAATAAAGGAAGCATACCGTATCCCAAGTAGCTCGCTCTGAGTTGTTGTCCTGCGCGCTTCGTGCAACTCCCGGTTGCCAACCGATGAGACTTCATCGGTACCTCCCAGCCAACGCTAGGGGTACTCTTCTTCCCCCTTAGCCCCCCGAGCCGCAAAGGGGCCACGCACACTAATCAGAGATTCAATTAGCTCCTATCTCGCCTCGCAAGGCCGAGCTACCACTCCTCACCGAGCTGGGCATCCCAACTCTCACAAGCTAAGTCAGTCAAGTCTAAAATTCTACAATGTAACATTACGCATGACAAAAAAAATCCATCATCCTTCTCCTCCCTCCATTATATAGAGTTTCGAAGTCCTTTACTTTCCCAAAATCCCATTTAATTTAATGTTTAATAATTTAATTCATAAAAATCCTCCTTGTACATGTGTCACTCATCCCCTTCATTCCTCCATAAATTAATTTCATTAATTAAATAATTACCCCTATTTCCCTCACTCACCTAAAATCATTCCTAGAATCGCTCCTAGGTGTCCTCATATTCTCTTACAAGTTTTAATGACTTTCCCCCTTACTAATTTACTAGTTGAGCTAATTTAGAAAGTTCTTAAATGTTAGATACCTTACTAAGTTAGACTTTCTGTTTTTT